>JAUZNC010003785.1:0-28190 GCA_034780395.1 Vannuccia rotundouncinata | reverse complement strand
CAGAGACCCATACTGAATTCTCATTGGCCAATACAGTCTTTACTTCACAGAGAACCATACTGAATTCTCATTGGCCAGTACAGTCTTTACTTCACAGAGACCCATACTCAATTCTCATTGGCCAATACAGTCTTTACTTCACAGAGACCCATACTGAATTCTCATTGGCCAATACAGACTTTACTTCACAGAGACCCATACTGAATTCTCATTGGCCAATACAGTCTTTACTTCACAGAGAACCATACTGAATTCTCATTGGCCAATACAATTTTTACCAACTCTGAGCTCTCTCTCCTAATTATCTAACAGGTGGAGGAAACAACCCACTCCGTACGGCAGGGGGGCTCCAGTCCTGCCCTGCCCTCCGGACGATCTCTCATCAGCAGCATTGGAGGCAGTATCTCCAGCCTGGGAAATGGTCTTTCAACCAACAGCTTTTTCAGTGAGTTTTTAATGGAAGATTGTTCACATAATAGTTCATGTGTTTGATCGTAAACCAAAAATTATTTTGATTTTATCGACTAGCCTAAAAAATTGTAAAAATAGCCCCCAAATTATAAATTCACACAGTTTTTATTAATTTTCCTAATAATAAATAGAAATAAAATCAATACAAACTATTTAAAAATTGCAGAACTCCATTTAAATTACTTTTTATATTATGCATTTCATTCTATTTTTTATGAAATAAGTTATATATAAATTTTAAAACTTTTCTAATCATACTTTTCTAAATTTTTTCTGTCATCTCATATTTTTATTCCATTTCAGAATCATTAAAGCCATAATATTAATACATAAATGTTGCAAGAAAATTCTTTCTAACTTAGAAGAGAATAAATTCCTTCATAAGAACTTTCCATACTCATGAACTACTAACATGATTACTTAAATGCTCCCCTATATATATATATATAGAATTGAATATGCATTACAGTTATGAATTATCAGATTCAATTTATTTTAAACTGACACTGATTGTGTATTTAGGCTACTACTTATTATTATATTTTTATTTTTACGTTCTTACGCATTAGATATTATTATATTTGTATTTTCAGACTTTCGATTATTATATTTTATTTAGCAATTTGTAAATGTAGCACGATGACTTACTGTTTCAATTCTCTTATAATCTGATTATTGCTATCTTATTATGTATATTGTGACATCCACCATTATTGATTATTGCCTATTAGTTAGTATTATAACAGTAATTCACGATAGTACAGCGTATATACTGACTATATATATATATATATTAATATTGTTATAATTATGTAAAGGTATTCTCACGATTTTCATTTATATGTAATTTTCTTATCGTCTGAATAATTAAATTTAAAATAATCTCTTATAAATAATTATTAATAACTATTCTGTAATATTGCTTTTGTGTCATTCGAAATAGTTGACATTTTACAGCAATAATGTTATAATTTAAAAGATGATTTTTAAAAATTAAAGTTTAACAATAGATGTTCGTTTTATAAATAACTCTTTTATATTATTTGTAAACCAATTTTGGTACAGACACAAAATCAATTCATTTAGGAATATATTTTCCGTAGATATTATTTATGGAACACATTCTATATAATATTTAATTATGATTTATCTACTTACTTATTTATTTCGGTGAAGGAAATTCAAATTAATTCTAGAATAGATTAATACTATAGTACATTATAATAGATGCATAGTGTAAATCTGCTGTTTATAATTGATTTGATTGGCTGATTTATTTTTTTATTATCTCAGATTAAAAACGGGAAAATTAAGTTAGTGGAATTAAATTATAGATATATAAATCTCTTCTTAATTATCATGGCTAATATTGTTTGCACTTATTAAGACGAAATAGGTTCATTTAATTATTGGACCAAGCTTCTCTATTTTTAATTCGCATAACCAAAATATATTTTCCTATTTTTGACTGGGTATAAAACTTGGTGTGAGTAATACACACTTTTTTTTACATGTTACACCTGATTATTTGTCATTAAAACTATTTCCATGACTGTTGTTTCATGTACATTGTTGTGAATTTTCAAACAATTATAATTTTTAAATAATATAAATAAAGAAAATATTTATCCATTTATATTACTTGTTATATTTATATGGAACTCGCAGTTTAAACATGTCAATATTGGGCACAGCAAGTTTTTAATTACTGCGGTTTAGGTATAAAAAAATAGTTTTGTTCTTTTCAATATCAAAAAAATATTTTCAATATCAAAAAAAAGAAGATTCTATATTTTAAAATATATTCTTCATTCTTCATTTAAAAACGGATAATTACACAAGTTAGTTTTCCAAACAGAACTTTCTTAAACGTTTTTGAAAATCTATAAAATCGACATGTTTTATGATTTTTGTAGACTACAGTAAACACTGATATCGCATTATTAATAAATTATTTGAATTATTGAATCTAAAATATTCGAAACACAAGATTTAAACATTGTGTTACGTTTCAAACACATCTAAAAATATATAATTTACTTAATTAAATATATTTGATATTATGTGCTCTATCAAAAATAATTTATAGCAGAACTATTCAAACGAAATTCTAATTATATATTGAAGATAAAAATTTTGAAATCAAAATAAATATTTTCTAAATTTGTCCTATTTTCATCATGACTACAACTAATTTACATTACAATATCGTCAGTTGTAATAATAATCGTAAATTCTCTAATGATTCATATCAAGGATACTGTCAAAAATATTGATCTAATAAGATGTTTATCACTATTTTCATCTTCCCAAATAAACAAATTTAAAAAAAGAGGTCATAAGAAAATAATAGAATGTATTCAATTGAAGTGAGACATAAAATGCTTGACTTACAAAATAAACATAAGAGTTCAAATGTCCTTGTTTCTTTCCATAAGAACTCTCATCTATAAAATGGTACAGTGTAATCCTCAACTTGTTTTGATTAAGCCTATTTTTATTTTTTATAGATAAAACTTAATCACTATACTTTGGTTATGAGTAGAATTAAGTGTTTTTTTAGATTGCAAAAAACAATGAAAGTGGCAGGGTGGCGGAGTGTCTTCAAAAATAACAAAATTATAAATACAAAAAGATATGTATGACCCTTATATGATATCACAGTGATTTACATTCGAATTTTCTTTGACAATAAGAAAAGAAAAATGCTAAATCACCCATTCAAAACAAATTGTTCAAATCTATAGAAAAGCATACATTAGGGCAATAAAAAATAAGAACCAAACTATATAAATGCACTCAGATTAGCTCAATGGCGAAAGAACCATTGACTGTGGAATATTTGGACAATGTGTGTATGGAGTGAACCAGGCAATTCCAATCTTTGTAGTAATAAAATAAGTGAAAAAATAACAATTCTATAATCACCGTTAAATCTATAATAACTAAATCTTATTCCAATTTTTGTAAATAAATTTCTAAAACAAAGAAAATATAATAATAGTAGATATACATATAGATAAATATATAAATTACATGAGTAATGCAAAAATACGGATAAACATGCAACATGTTCGAGCTGTGCATCAAATTGAGAATATGGTCTTGGCGTCCAGAACACACAATACTGATTTAGAACTGAGGAAAGATGTTGTTGTCCAGGCAGGTAGGCAGACGTTGAGAAAAACTATCGCTAGACTAGATACGTTCGCTGGTGCTTTAACCGGTTCATTGCCGCCTGTTCCAGCTGTCGACGTTTGTCGCCTTCCGCTGGTGTGCCACCAGACACCGTGGCCCCAGCCGGCTCCGCGTGTTGCAGATGGACGTTGGTACTCGGTGCAGTAGTAGCGGAGGAGGACTGCTGGTGCAGGTTGTGGGAATGGGAGTTAGTGGGTCCTGACGAGCGGGACTGTCGACGACGCAGCCAGGCATGACGAAGGGCTTCACGGGGGACCATCCTCTCCTCCGGACACCATTTGAAGCAGCCAAGAAGGAAGTCCTGAGAGAAGGGGGAATTATCCATCAAGAATTATGAATTGGAATATGTGGAGAATAAATTTAATTATCATCAGTTGATATTCGATCTCCGTATATTCGTATTAAATCAGACAAAATCGAAGTTATTCAGGTCGAACTTAAACTGCACTATTGAAAAATTAATGTACAAGGTGCCCCAAAATGTAAAAATTTTGATTAATAAAAATAAAATATAGGTACAGGTCTCAAAATTTTCCGGTAATTAAGAGGATTTTGAATTGTTTACTTGTATTTTTAGGAACTCAAAATCGTATAGATCGCATACAATCCCACCTATTTGTGCAAACATTACTTATACAAAATGTAATTAAATACTAATATTTTATGAGGCGTTCTGTAGTTAAATTTGTCTATTGGTTTTCCTTCTAATTTTGTTTTAATAAAAACATATTATTATATAGTCAGCTTGTTATAATTATTTTAAAATATAGTCACATATATAGCGTTTATAGACCGAATGTTTGGTTTTCAATACATTTTACTTCTAGCATTAGTCTAACAACCTATTTGTCAATACTAATCAAAATTAAATATTCTAAAATAAAAAATATTGTGTTTTTATAATAAACAAAAATATTTTATTAAATATAATAGAATATAAGATTTATAAGTTTTCATTTTTATATACTCGCATGCAATTATAGTTTAGTTAAGTAATTTTTTTATCTAGGCCTATGGTATCATAGGGAGTTAGCTTTCAGCTAAGGATGTCTGCTATATAGGATACCTGAAAATAGTGTAGTTTTTCAAAGTCTGTAAATAATTATGTAAAAATAACAAAAAATATTATTCGTGTGCGTATAGTAATTAGAACCCTAGTTTCAAACCATATGATTACGAAAGTTTAGTAAATGAGGAAAAATAATTAGACCTCTAAAATACACAATAGTTCCGTGATATTATACAATTAAGTTGAATTGATTATATAAAGTAGTAATTTATATAACATATTTTATAATCAATATTATATCTCTAAAGACATCTTATAAACAGAAATACTATTTGAAAATGTTAATCAATGTTAGAAAATATTAAATAGTATATGTATTACAAATTGAAAAATCTTATTAAATTTAAATGATAACATATCTATGCATGTTGTAGATAATAAAATTCTACGTTTGATATTTTTATAAAATTAATTCTCTGAAAATATCCATGAAGTAAAAATGTTAAATTAATTATCTTTTTTTCAGATAATGGATGGTTTGAGGTCTATGACAAATTTATAAACTGAGGGCCGCAGCAATATTATAACATTGTTACAATATTAATACTAATGATATATCAATTATAAATAAACGTTAACTATATAATCAATAAAAATATCTCTATGACATTGTTTTTAATAATAATAAATCTGGAAAATAATTTTTTAGAGACCATTTTTATGTGTTTAAGTATTCTCTTTGCACAAATTTATACAAAAATAAGTGATATTTTTTAAAGCTAAAAATTTTACAAATTTATTAAAATATATTAAATGAATGTTAGCTCAATTTCAGTTTAAAATGATGTGTGTTTGAGCTAACAGATGATGTACTAAGCGAAAAAGGTAAGAACATATTTCAATTATTATCGTATAATTTACAAATAGAGTAATTGGTTTGGAAATTTGAATTATTGCAATCTAGTGAACGTTTATTGCTATTCAGTGATAATTAAATCAGAAAAATATATTTAGTCAATCCATTTAATCAATACCAAAACTCATCATATAGTGGACATTATACTGCCTGTGATAAAAATAATAACGAATGATTGTATTGTAATGATGAAAACATAGAAACTACAAAAATGTTAACAAAAGCAAGATATATATTTTGTTTCATTTATTTTAAGGTTTCAGATAACGGATTTTTTGTCATTTTTGGTTTTAAATAATATCGATTAATGGGTAATAGAACGTCGTATTTACATGGTTATGTTAAAATTTATGTTTATCCAAACCCAAAACAGAATATAGATTAGAAGTATGAACTATAGAAGTAAGAACTATCGAAATATGCGTCCTTTACAACAACAATAATCGGTAATATAATCGGCATAAAGCACAACATAGCTAAAACCCTGATATTATTTCAGATGATGTTTCATTAGACAACACAGAATTGTTACAAACAAACATAAATATTAGGGAAAAAAGGACAACGACGCACCTTAAAGAGCGGATCATCGCAACCCTTAAGCGCTGCATTAAAGTCTTTACTACCGGGAGGTCCACGAAACTTGCCCCTCTTGGACTGTCCGCCACGTAGAATTACATTTCCTTGGGAGTCCGTTTCTAATGCACAGTAGCGTGGATGACCTCTGGAACTAAAGAAGATTTTTGCCCTCTTGCACTGTTCCAGAAGGTTCTGCGATGGAATATCTAGCAGTTCCATAATGCAGGCCAACTGGTCGCCTTCATCCTCTCCAGGGAACAGTGGATAACCTTCAAAGGAAAAAAACAAGGCAACAAAGAATCATTTTGCGATCTAAACTTTTAACAAAACAATAAATTAATTTTCTATTAAAACGTTTTGAAGCAAATTTGTAAGCTTTCCTTTAATACAATTTGTGCAGAACATATATTTCGATTTCTGCCTTTTATATTATTTTTGTTAAAAATCCTCATGGTAATCTTATCAAAACATAATTGATTCTGTAAACACAACAATATAATTATGTCAATTACCTGTTAATAGTTCCACAAGAATGCAGCCAAAACTCCACATATCGATTGGCAGGCCGTACTTTCCACCAAGAATGACCTCGGGTGCTCGATAAAATCGTGACTGAATGTAAGTATAGATACGTTGGTGGTCGTAGCAGCTCGATCCAAAGTCAATAACCTTGATACCGCTACGACCCTGCTGTTTCAGTAGAATATTTTCTGGTTTTAAGTCGCAATGAATTATTTTACTACGAAAGAGTAATTCCATACACTGTAGAATGGAGTGCGCAAACTTGCGGACTAGTTGTAGGGAGAACCCCTGAAAACGGTTTTTCTTTATCAGTTCGTAGAGATTCATACTAAGAAGTTCAAATGTCATGCAGACATGATTGCGGAAAGAAAAGCTCTCCGTCATGTGCACAACATTTCGAGTCTTTTCGCGGTCTTGAGCTTTCAGATGTTCCAGAATACGAATTTCTTCTGCAGCTTGTCGAGTGAACCGCTTCTCATTGCGTACCATCTTGAGCGAAATGTATGCATTTGTTTTATGGTCATAAGCTTTCACCACCTGACCAAAACTTCCTTTGCCTAGAATTTTAAGAACTTCAAAGCGATATGAAACATGATCATGCATCACATGAATATAAGAATTCTGATCATCGTCGAAACCGTTATTACTGTTGATTGTTCCACTGGGCCGTTTCTTCGACGTATATGAACCTATGTAGTACACCTCGGGATAGTTAAGAATTTCTTTTTGTTCATATTGTGTAAGTCGGTGTACGTAAAGTCGTAAGACATTCTCCGGGCTCATGGGAACGGTCTGATTAGCTGACCCACCTGAAGCGCCAGTAACCAGCAAATTATTTGTGGCACGGTTTGGCGAGTTGCTAGCACCAACGCTGGGTAGGTGAAGAGGTGCTTCACCAGCATCTCCTGTGTGTTTGGTGGTGTTGGCGACATTGTTGGTGTGAGAATGACGATCTTCCTTACCGCCTGAAGTTGGAGGAGGGCCGGGCCCGCCTGTGGAGGCCTGAGTAGCCAGCGGTGGCAAGTGTGGTCCGGGCCCCTTCTCAACTGTGTACATTGACGTGGCGCGGCCGCGTCCTGGCTGAGGTGAGAGACCTACCCAGCCTAGCTAACAACTCTGCAAGTTGATCTTCAAACTCTCAACTGTAATAAAATAATTAATTATCTTTATTAAACACTAATAAACTAAAAATTTATCAAGATATTCACCTCTATGTTACATGAAAATTTAAAAACCTGCATGTTCAAGTTAGTTAATTTAACCTCCTGTTTTTTTTAAATAATCTTTATATTCAATAAATAGTTTTATTTTAATAAATTAAAAATCTGATTATTTTAGATAAGAATAGGTTTGTCTATATGAATATAGCCACCACTTTTTTCTTTAAAATTAATGATATTTAATAACTCAGGTTACTACACCGATTATTTAATGTAATTATTTAAGATTTTTTATGAATAAATAAGAAATATCAAGTAAATGTAAAAAGTAAAAAGAACAAATTAATCTTCATGTCAATAAATATATATAAAAATTATTCATATAGTTATACATGAAATTTTTCGCAAATTTAATTAATGAAATAGTAAACTGTATTGCTCATTTATATTTTTAGTTGAATAGATATATAAATTTAGAGTTCATGGAAGAAGAATAGAGTATTTAAGGCCTTAAGAGGTATATTAATATGTTATTAAAATGGTAGGCGAGCTTGACGAATTCAATTAAAATCTGTTTAATAATTTTAATTTATTTAAAAATGTAATATTTTAATTTATTTAAAAATGGAATATTTAAATTTATAAAATAAAAAATGTAAACTTATTAATATATATTAAAGCATAGAATAAATATTATTTATTAAATAATATATTAATATTATTTTTACTTTTGATACTTTAAATTTAATATAGTAATTAATAATAATATTAATCCAGTTACTTGATTAAATAATATATGCTGCTTAGCGATTAGTCCTAATTGGCTTTATTACAGATATAAACTACTAAAAAAGGTTTTTAAAATTTTGTAATTTTGATCAAATAAATGTCTATATACAATGTTATTATATAAATTTATAATTTTAAGTGACATAATCAGAATATATTATTTGCATAAAGAAGTGTAATTTTTTTAATGTGATTGAAAGAAATAATATTGCAAAAAAATTTTTTAATTAATTTTAGTAATATATTTTTTTGTAGTATAGGTACTGCATATACTAATCACATATGCTACATGCTATAGCTGGATTATGGTGAAGTTTGTCAGTGAGGCATACAATAAAAATATACAATGTAATTAATACAAAATGTATAATAAAATTTTTATTTAGCTTGTATTGTAGTTTTTATTAACAGTTAATTATATATTTTATTTTACTTTTAATATACATTTTGTATAAATTTTATTATATATTTTTAATAGAGCTGTACATATGATTTAAAAGTGATGCTTCAGTTAAAGTAATATATCATGGGAATATAAATTATATATGAAAATAGGACTATAGGCATCCAAACAAACTTTTATATTTATATTAAAGTTTGAGTGCTGATATGCTTATACATGGAATTTTGTTGAGTGTTTGTATCTTAAATATAGGTTACATAATTATACTTGCATTATGTTTAATCAATTTAAATAATAATATTCATTTTTATTTCTGCTATAAGCTAAATTGTCCTGCAATTTTAAAAAGAGAATAACCATAGACAAAAGAGTGAGATGGATATTCAGTGTTGTAGTTTGCCAATGAGAATATTGTCACTTACAATTAGCTTCTAAAAGATTTCCATATTCCTATGCAATTTCCCACGAAAAATGCTCAGACTTTTACAAGTTTTCTAGACATTTAAAAAAAAATTCAGACCATAATATAATTTTTTTGAAAAGGGAATGATATGTAAAAATATCAATGGCTTTATTTCTGAAAGGCTTTTTAAATGCTAAATAATTAAGTTTTATTTTTGTAATACAATTAATATGTGTAGTTATAAATAGTGAGAAAATATTCTTAAACTTTATTTAAAAACTTAACATAATAAAATATATTTATACAGAAAATATATTTTTTAATTAAATTTTTTATTTATTAAAAAAATGAGAAAATAAGTTATTCAACATGTAAAACAGTAAACAATTTTTTTTGATGTATTGAAACAAAATTACATGACTTTTTCAGACCCTTTTAAAATTTCCCAGGTTTCCAGAAATGTAGGAACCATGGATTGTTGCCTTATGACTTACTGGCTTAGTTGCACTTTTTTAATGCAGAAACTTTATTATTACATTCAAAATTCAAAATTTAAATTTTATTAATAAAATAAAGTATATACATTATTAAATAAATAATAATGAGAGATAAAAACTTTTTAGCAAGCAAATCTTAATAAAAAATTTCATATAATTACAAATAAACACATTTTAAGTCTGAAATTTAATACATATTGTGATTATGAAAGAATATAAGAATAGCATTTTTAATAATTTTTAACATGATTGGTGTCTGCCTGCAGCACTAAAAGAGTCTTTTATAAGTTTTTTTATTGATAGTTTGGCTAAAATATGAATTAAATGCAAATTGTGTGAATAAATTTGAATACTTTTGCCACTGAATTAATGACTAAATAAAAAATAGATGAGTTTCAAAACATTAGAAATTAATATAAATGAAGTAAGGTTTTGTAACTTGTAATTTTTTTAACTATATTTTTAGTAATATGTATAAACTGCAAGGACATCTGGATTTGGGAAAAGAAGTCCATCTTTTCCAATTGTTTTCACATTCTTCATTGAAACTAAGCTCAGTGGTAACTTGAAATATAGAGGGTTTTGTGTTTCATGAGGATTGATTAAAAAAGCTTCACAGCAAGTTGAACACTGAATATGCTATGTAATAGGTACTTCAAATAATTGCACCACCTATTATAATAAATGTCTGAACTGCTTATAAATAAGCACACAAATTACATTCATGTCATATTAGATCACAAGAGTATTTCTCATTAATAATGGGTTGAATTTCCCTTTCATCAGGTATATTCCTATTCTTTGTTGACAAATATTGTAGTATGATTTGTGCAATGGAATTAAACATGAAAATTGAATGATCAGAGCATACTATATAATTTTTATTAGGATTGAAGTCAATATGTCAAATAACAGAAATCCATTGTTTTATAAGTTTTAAATTACCATAGAAAAGTTATAATACACATGTGTATGTATCTCTTTCCCAATTATTTATAAAGGCAAATAAATAACACACTATTCTTGGATGTAACACACTATAACATATTTCTGAATGTGTGTAATATTAAAATAAATAAAAATATTTATATAGCTAAATATATAGCAAGCATTAGTTGTTATTATTTAGTATTATTGGTTTCCTATTGTTACTGTGAATCATTATAATTGAAAAATAGGCACACATATGGCCACAGTCATTGATTGTGAAGAATTATTTAGTTGGGCTGACTAGATTGTGTATGCAAGTTAAAAATATGTCTTTTAATCAGTCTACTGTTCTTTTTTTCTATAAATATAACTCATTGAAACATGGTAATCTGAGTATATGTCTGTATAGTTATATGCTTTTAATGAGTTTATTATGCCAGAGTGAATTAATGTTTTTACTATTTTAAATTAAAATAATTTAATATAAAACAAATATTTAAAAAATAATTATTAATCAATAATTTTGTATACCAATATTTTTTATAAATATAATTTTGTATACTTATTTATTTCTAATGTATGCTGGATTCATTTATTGTGGGCTGGATTAAATGCAGAGAGGCCTGTATAAATCACATCAAGTTTGTATCATAAAAATTGTATTACTTTTTATTTATTATGCTTTTTGAATATTAGTTTTTTATGTAAAAATTCCAGTTTTAAAATATGACTGTTTTAATGAATGTATACATCCAATTTTTTAAATATATGATTTTTTTATCTATTACTTATTTGTATATATAAAATTAGGACTTCACAAAGTATATCTATATATATACCTTAGAATTGTTATAGATAACTGTAAAACAATTATTGCTACATAAGTATAATATCACTATGGAATATTATTTTACATTGAGTAACATAAGTATAAATTTCGGGGAAGCTTACAATTAATATTTACATAAGTAAAAAGATTTTGGTAGGTTTGAATTTGGATGCATGTACATACTTTGATTGTTATATCTTAATCATTAAGCTAAGTTGACTCATTTAATCACTGATTGTTGTGTACATAAACTATTGGTTGTATTATAAAATCTGAAGTCAATAGCTAGAATTAAAGTCGTCTACACTTTTGCATATATAATATTATAAATTATCTCTATACAAGTAATAATATGTCATTTTGAAAGTTGGTTTTGAAAGGTTTTTTAATTAACTTATAAAAAATATTGAATACATTCGGTACAACTACTTACTGTTAATATTCTCACAAACTTTGTTTACTACAAAATGTCATTTTTAATTCAGCGCCAGTGGTTTTACCTGGCAACAATGCGCAGTCAAGGATATATGAACAAAAAATTAAAGATATTTGTTAAATATATATTAAATATAATCGACAAGTATAATTTATCATTTGAAAAGTTCGATCACATATATTAAAAAGTTGTATAATCTAATTTGCTAATAATATTTTCTTTACTGAAACAGCATAATTAAATATATATTTTCTATTTAAAATAAAGTAATCGTGTATATCTAGCTATTAATTTTTTTTAAAAGGGCAACTAGGGACGGCAAAAAAGGAGACCTCAAGCGTTTTCCGACCCCCCTTATTCATGATCAAAGAATCACAATTTCGGAGATCATCATAATTTGATAACTTATTGTGGGAACTTATGAGTAATAGCCATCAGTGAAAGATATAGTTCTCTGCAACAAGGACGTAAAATCAAGAATTTCACATTAATATATATAGCGTCTGTCAATACTTATACGATCCCACGGGCAAGGATCGAACGGACAAACCATGGATCTTGTGGATGTTATATTAGTCGTGTTTACTGACTTTGTAAATATAACTGCATAAAGAGAGAAATGTAACTCAAAAGCTAGATCGTAGCTATTAGAAAATTACGGAAATTATATATTTATTCTGTTACTTGGTATATTATTCTTTGAGGAAACAAGCTACCTATATATCTTTACAAGATTTGTGAAGTCTCATTTAATTTTCACTTTTAAATGCTGATTTTTTAACACATTTTACCTATAAGGTCCACACAAAAAATATTGTAGATTTATACATATATTCATGTGCTCCCTTCCATGCCAAAATTGTGACGCGGTCCCTGAAACAATATACAATTTATGTAGTAATTTTTTATATGGGATCGAACAAAAACTTTATAAGCATGAAAATATATATTATCCATTTATATTTGAACATGAAAAAGGTAATCAGAAAGAAATACATCTCTCACTATAATACAATTATTACAATTTAATAACAATTTGTAATTTTTCAATATTTTGGTACAGCATAAATAATCTTTTGTAATATATTTGCTTAGCTATACTTTCACTTTGAAGTAAAAATAATAATAACAATAACAATAAAAATTTAAAATCTCCAGGTTTGGGGTAAATAATGTTTAGAGATATATATTTCTATAACACACCTAATATTATATAATTTGGTACTATGTCTACATTCTATATTCCATAATCATTTCGGTAGGAAATTATTATTTCAATGCGATTATCTATAGTTCCTAAAAGATTCAAAATTGTATCCATTTCGTTGAACCACAGATTATCCTCGCAGCGTAACAGGGGGTTCCATACGAACCCATCTACCCGGATAACGTTCATTATAATTCGGTACCAAATTATTATGATGAGGATATCTATTAACACTGGCAGTCGGATGAAAACTTGGAACTTTTATATCGGCCTCATCAATAGGCTAAAATATAATTAAAAAATGAAACATATTTTGATTATTGAAACAGTCAAATATTAATTTAATTTAATTTAAAATAAATTGTATTCATTTGTTCAATGCTATATTTAAAGGATTAATTTAGACTTTTTAAAACATTGAGAATGAACATATAATATAATATAGTTGCAGTAAAGTAATATAATATTAATTATGGTCGCAATATAGCGACCTCAAACGGTTGTTAATGATACATGATTATATAATGGAAATGAATATGATTTTGATTCTTTCTTAATATAAATTGATTCAAACTCACTTCGGTCATTTTAAAAGGATAAATTCTTCGTGCTACTCTGTCTCCTTGAAGACCAACAATATAACAGGCAACGGCTGCTATGGCAACCACAACGCTGGTTAAAATCAGCCAAAAAGCCCAACCAATTTCAGAAACAAAAGATATTTTAGTAATTGGGATGGCCAATCCGATCAGAATAAGAACAACTGCAAATAATTGTTTCAAATTATATATTTTATTTATTGTAAAAGTAAAATTTTAATTTTTAAAGTTAGTTTAGAAGTCAACATTAGAAGACGTAATAGTAGATATTAATTCGCCTTATTTTTATTTTAAGCAATTACGAATTGATACATTTTTTAGTTTAATAAAGAAACCATTTCCAATGAAGTTTTCAATATATAGATTGATCTGCATCTATTGTAATCTATTTATAAATTTTGTATCTACTTTAATCAATATTATCTTCTGAAAAAAGCTGTAATTGAACAATTTAATCAATAAATATAAATGTTAACTTACCCGCCAGTAATCCCAATACGGCTGTTGCGATCTCCAGTGGTTCATTGCCTGCACACACATCAACATAGAACTCAACAACATTCATGATGGAGACAGCTACCAGAATCAATACTGCTATCAGGAGGCAGGCCCGAATTGTTCGGGCGAGGTCAATATCCTGTATTCCTATTAATGTGAAGAGACGACAAAAACATATGCTTTTAACTATATTTTTTAAAATTATGCGAAAAGCTATGAATTTAAAAAATTATTTTTTAACAATTATTCATTTTAATTATATTTGCTAATTAAATTCATAAATTTAGTCAACTAATCATTATTGCTATTTTAAAGTACATTTGTAATAATGAGGATATGGATTATATTCTGTACCTATAGACTTTTCGATTTTTTATAAATTGTTAAAATGTATGTCTTAAACTATCTTTTTTGAAGTGGTAAAACACATATATAGTCTTAAACTAGGTAAAATAAACACCCAAACGATTATGCATTATAATAATTGTACGTTTTAATTATTTTTGAAGCGAAAAAAATCAAACAGAACGAAAATTTAAATTTGTGTGTAATATAATAATATTAATGTTAAATACCTACTTATATATAATGCAGAGTATTTTTTTTTTGGCAATATATCTAACCATAATGTAATTATTAAATTTGTGAATTCTAATCTTTATATTGTTAATTCTCTATAAGAATTGCATTTGTTCAATTATATTGTCTTTTTAAAACGTTTTTTGTCGATAGCTATTTTCCTAAAATTGGAAAAGTAATACTATTCAATACGAGGATCAATAAATATCCAAGTATTGAAATGTGCTTTTCCAACGAAGGAATGCTATTTTTCCTATAGAAATTGATTTTTTCCCAAAAAATGTCTATGGTGACAGTATAGATATTGATTTCAACGTTTAATCTTTAAAAGTTAACTAGAAGTTTGTTGTCTATTCATTATTAATTTATTGAAATAAAGCAATTTATAATTAAATTTAGAATCATTAAAAGTTAACTTTTCACTATACAATAGAAATGCATAAAACTCTTATATCTATAAAATTTCTACAGTACTGGAAAAGTTCCACAGTACTAAAAAGTACTACTTTTTAGTACTATTGAATCTAACTTTTCATAGCAACCATAGGAAAAATATTTTTCTTTACTGATAGATTTTATAGTGATTAATATTCAATTATTCATAAACAAACTAAATTGTGTACATTTAATAAATATAGCTATGAATAATCAATTACTCTATGATTAGTTCAAAATACAAATATATCAATATATATATATGTCTTTTATAAATATTTTGAAAAACTAGAATAAATAATCAATAAAAATATTGTAAAACAATTCTGAACATAGACTAATGAAAAACTACTAAAATTAATGTCTATAACCAACAAACTAATATTGCAAATATAACAATATCTATAATATAGGGTATATTGTGTTCACGCAATATGTATGTATCTATGTATTTAATAACAGTATGTAAATATAAAATATCAAAATCATAGAGTAATAACGTACCTATGATCAAAATATATCAATTAATTGTTACCACTAGACAATATTACAATAGTTTACCAGTTCACAGGTATAAAAAAGCAAGTCAGAAAGCAAATAGCCACTTTAGAAACTCCATAAACAGTTACACCACACACATACAGTATTACTGCTATCAAAATGTATTTAGACAAATTGCCAATGGATTCTGAGTCCTTGTTTAAAAGAAAGCCTGACCAAAAATTCTCTATCTACAGTGAAAAAAAACTTATTCAGTCGTGCTTGTCTGACACGTAAAAACACAAGCCACAGCATACGGCCAAAATCTTCAAGAACGTGGCTATTAAAATTACGAAATTCGGGCCGTTACTGGTCATAAACTATCTTAATCTAAATAGATAATTCCGTATTGAAAAAAATATCTATTTCATGCACTATAAAGTGCTAAGAAAATTTGAAAAGGGACAAGTCGATACACTATCAATTGATGAATCCAGTGTTATCGTTGGTGAAAATGTTCCCACAACCTCACACTGCTTACACTTTTTATCGAAAAATCGAAAAAATGAAATAAAATAGTAAAATTATCGGTTTTGTTTGAGATTTACACTATTTAAAGGCATTGTACAGATGTAGATGCCTGAAATTTTATGCTGTTACTTTATGTTTATGTTACCTACATTTATGTTTTTTTATTGATTATGTATCTGGATTTTTATTGGCTCATGGCTGTGAAATATAAAAATGTTTGCTATTTTTTTAATTTAAATTTCCGAGCATGAAATTTTAATTTTCCGTTTCGAAAATGTCAATGAATGTTTTCTTAATTTCATAGATACCAATTTTAAATTAATCAATTTTGTGTATTGAAAATTTGCGTGAAAATTTTTTTCAAAATCAGTTTTATTAGAAAATTTCCAAATTTGTATCACTAAATCAGAGACATAACACTCACTAGAACTATAGATATATAATATCTATATGCACTAAATATAATAAGTAACCTCCCATTAGGTTTTACTCAAAACTAAAATCAAATTTAAAAAAGAAGATATGTGTACTCGTGACCATACAAAATTGTTTTAGAACTTGCACTCGTATTTTATTAAAAATTTTATTTCAATATAATTGTTTCTAAAGTTCTTTTTATAAAATCACAACTTACCAATCTTCTGAATATCATAAATTCCCTCAAGGGTGCTGGCACGAGTTGATTTACATTTAGCATATGTGGTCATGTGACCAGTTGACAGACAGGCAGTGGCACACCACAGATAATTGCCGCTTAGAGTTACTGTACAATCATATTTAGTGCTAAAAGCACTGATAAAAGGGAACACACATTGTTGTCCGTTCTCAGTTTCTGGGAATTTGCTCGGTTTGCAGTATCCTAAATAAAGTTTAAAAATTTACAATTTAATGGTTGATTGTTACAATTCCGTTGTTAAGGTATTATAAGACTATTTTATTATAAAATATCATCAATTTATTCATGTGGATTTATAATTTCATTAATGAAATGATCAGTCAAATATTATATTTATTGAGAAGGTACAATTACATATATAATTTTTAAATGTTTTGGTATTGCCACAATGCTTCTCTTTTGTAATGAAATGAAGACACTTTATTTCAAATGACGATATTTTATTTTTTCTATTTCCAATAAACATTTCAAAGAGTACATATATCAGTTCCATTAAATCAATATATTTAATTGACGAAAATTTGATTTCTTTACTCACACATATTAAGAATACTTAAATAACTTAAATAATAATCACGTGGAATCGTATAATGTGTACCTATTGATTTATAAATCAATTTATAATATAAAGTGCTTATATACAAGAAATAACAGATTTTATTATTTCGAATTCTCAATTTTAAATAATAGATTAATTATTATATTGCCGAAATGTAACTTACCGGACGTGTGAATAATATCATCCAAATCCCAAATACTATAATTTTTAATAAAGAAAGGGACGCTAATTCCAATCGTCAAAAACACCAAGGCCAACAAAGTCAAGCTTAGTGCAATTGATTTTAGATGACACGGCATATTTTGCTGATATTGTCAAAATGGTAAATTCTTCTATTTTTCAATAATATTTATTGTGCTTTAATTACAAAGTTGTATAAACATTAACAAACATTAACCTTAGGTTGATGTTTTTACTGTACCTTTGTTGTTCAACACAAAACAAACAGTTCATTATTCATTGAAATGAAATGTCAATCTAACTAAGGCAAACAAATTCTAAGGCAAACCTCCACAGATCAAACTTTAATATTTGCATACTTTACACTTTTTGCAATCCCTTAGCAGCCATGACGTACTATAATTGCGTCCTAGTCCAGGCGCCAAGACGCCCTATTGCGTCCTCTGATATTATTGAATTTTCTTGGCATAGAAAAATTATGGGTATAACTTAACCATATCTCACCCGGGGGGGGCGGGGTTATTTCTTATGGAATTTTTAAAATGTAAAACCCACTGACCTGGTGTTCTCTGACTTTTCCAAATAGTATGTTGTGCAACTTTGTGCACTTGGCTCAACTACAAAAAGCTAGTTTAGTATGGCTCCTAAATTATCACTTTTGCTATTCCAAGTATGTATTGTATATAGAGTGCATCCTTGCTTGTCTGTCATCAGACCATGAAAACTACATTACTATTAGTATGCATACACATTCTATATAACCTATTTTACCAACATACCAAATTTCAAGGTTATAGTTAAACTTTGGGATGAAATATAGGGCGCGGGCCGATTTGCCCCCCCCCCCGGTTTTTGAGTGCGTCTTTTAGCCCGGGTATGACATGCTTTGGTGCCCCAATTTCTTATTTTACTGCGTCTATTTCGTCAATTTAAGTAAGTTTAGTATTAAGTTTAGTATTATACGGATTTTAAGAATCAATATTTAACCCCAATTACCGTTACCAGAAAGAGTTCTGTCTGTTTCAAAAAAAGTTTGTTTCATTACATGCAAAGGCTTCTCTTGAATCTTGAATGCATTTGAGGGGTAGAAACAGAAGCACAATTTCCCAGGGCTTCTTTTGGAAAATTCCCAAAGTCACCTATTGTTTACCTTGCTGGAAAAAAATTCCGGCCAACTAAACGGCGCAGCATAGACCCTGCAGAGCCAGTCAAAGTTCAAGTTGCATACCCCAGAGCTCATTGATTTCCAGAAGGAATGAATGAGAAACAGCGAAGGCTGAAGTGCAGGGAATGTGCATGACCGACAGGGAACACGGAAGAACACGCAGTACAGGTGTACATCCCTCCCAGCACTGTGTTTCGTGCTTCGGACCTTTTCATGCTGAAATTTTCCCAAAATTGTTCATGTTACAAAACACTAATAATGTAAACAAATTTTCTCATATTTTGCCATTTTTGCTTGGCTGCTGGGGTACTTTTCCGGATCCGCTGTGGCATATAAGGGGTTAAATATTTTTTATTGTCTGTAGAATTTATGTAATAAATGTATTACAATAATTGCGCAAAATAATATACATATTAAAAAACTAATCAAAAGAACTGTGAACATTATCCATAAGTAAAATAGAATATGCGTAATGTGAATAATAGAAGATATATTTAATATACTATATTAATAATACATTTTAAATAATAGAACTGATAACGAAAAATGTGCCATAATATATATATATATATATAACAAATAATTGAACTAAATAAATATATAAATCTATTAATCTAATAATTCATCAAATAAGCTAGATTATTAATTTAACTCTCAAATTATTTAATTAAATTAATTAAGCAAAGGTCTTCGACTGTCATATTATGATGTCATATGGACTGTCAATATGATGTTTTCACAGAGTCGATGTTGGCACTCTTTATGTCGCATTTATAAAATTGTACCTATACAATTTTGTCGAATGTATAAATAATTTCATTTAATTCTTTTGCAATCATTTCAAATTAAAATAATAAAATTCACGCAAAGCTAGATTATAAATAAACTATAAATACGTCAGTTTTGAAACTGACAAAATGAATAAATTCAGACTTGAGATTTAGAATATTTTCGAATATTTTCCGACTATTAATAGTCGTATATTTATATCCTCTTTGATTAAATTTGATTATATAAAATAGTAATAAATCACTTTCCTATTAAAATATCTAAGCGACATATAATTGAAATAATCAGAAAAACATTGAAAGTCAAAATAAAGAAACTGGATAATGAATAAATATATATTAAACATATGGAATATATTAAGCAAATTAATAATTAAACTATATTTACTAAATATTCCATATACAAAATATTTTTCTAAATATTATTATGCAACTCTCTGACTCACTCTGCCATATTAGATATATATTTAAAAATACTCCAATGACAATTAAATCTATAATTGAATTTTTTATTCAATATTATAATTTTTTGTATGTATAAATCATCGATTGAAATTATGTAATCGTGTCTTCAATTAAGTGCGTCATGTTTACATAAATAAATGTACTAAATAGCTGTACATATATTATTGACGAATCGTCATATGCACTCTGGATGTTAATTGTTATTCAACCCCTTATGAAATGTTGAAAAGAAACTAGGATCAAATAATATAAGTTCATGTGTAATTTGAGTTATAGATATCCGGTCTAAAATCTAGTTTCTACTCACTGAACTACAATCAAATATATTAATTCGATTAATTGAATTATACATAATTGTAAATCATATTTTGAAACAGTCCTAGGAATTTGTATGTTTCGCCAGGTGCCCCAAGACCTTCTTCTACTTCAAAAATGGATAATATGGAATATTTAAAACGTAGTCATTACAATAAGTATCGGAAATACTTTAAGAACGATGACATAGACGGCTTCATGAATATGTACGAGCAAATCAAGTCAGAAGTGGCAAATTCTGTATTCCAGTGGCTGAACCTGTACGTAGCGAACGACAATATAGAATCCGGAGATTTAAAACCAACCTTTCCACAACATTATGCCAACAAAGGGTCAAAGACTGAATTTACTAGTCCTAATTTCCACTCCACAAAAAAGGGTTGCTATTGTAACTGGCAGAAGCACGGCTCAAGAACCAAGAAGTCTGCTAGACCTGATTCACAAATTCGATCTCCTGAATATAGTACGGCTTACGAGAGCGGAAGTCCGTGCTCTACGCCGACCTCTTTTGATTCTCTGGACAAAGCTGAATTTCACCATAGCTCTTCACACAAAAGTTACAGGAAAAGGTATTTGTGTCTTTATTTCTTCATGTTTGTTGGTGTATATTTAATTATTTTGAAATAAAAAATAATTTTAAATAGAAAATCAGGATTAACCATCGCATGCTTCATCGAAAAATTAAACATAAAAACATGGGACACAATTCCAGATGTATATAAGAAATATTGATTAAAATCATAGATTAATATCTAAATTACTTTTATCGTGTGCCTATCAGACACCATTCTTACCATCATATACTAAAAAAATAGATACTAGAATTCAATAAAATGGTTCTATACACGTAATACATTATATTAAATATATCATATTTAATAGGTACTCTGTAGTGGCCATTTTGATTTTATTGGTTATACTCAAAGTATTATGTCAAGTAACAGGACATGATGTGTCTATGAAGAAAATGATCTGCCAAATTTAAAAAAAACATGATAACACTAAAACAACTTCGTTAATAATTTATATTGACTTCAATTTTTATATGAATAATTTAATCAGAAATACTTTTTTTGTGAATCTGCTAGATTGTTAAAATTAATGTTGGTTTTCACATTTATTATTCAGTTTATTGCCAAAGTTACAATACAATTATGTTACTCAAAAATTATTTGTTTGTAATATATACATTCAAACAGTCTGTTTCAAACATTTTATTTCAGTCAATCTGGTCATGTGATCATTGACTGTCCTAACACGCCGGATTTGGTTCTCACAGAGTTCCGCGCTCAGCAAGTCTGGCCAGAATGGTGTCAAATCCTCTCAAAGGGAAGACACCCCGCTGCGGACAGCAATACTGTGGTTGGAGGGATGAGGTATGATCGAGGAAGGGCTGAATCGATTGAGCAGAGTCCTGTGTACTATGATCGTGTGAATGATCGATTGTGTGTTTATCGAAATGGTATGGTTGAATACCCTCAAACACCATTAGCTCCTCCACAGTCCACCACCAATGTACAAGCCAATCTAATGTCAAATATTCCACAGGTGCAAAGTTTAGAACCACCTCCTTTTCCTACAAGTCTGTGCTGCTCAGAAGAATCAATCCCCGCGCAATTACCGATGCAACCACCGCCACCGCCGCAGTTCATTCTGTCACAACCGCCTCCACCCTTACACATGCCGCCTCCACTGTTCCCGAATGGGATGCAACATCCTACAGGTCAGTTTCTGGCTCCCAATCAGCCAGGAATGTTTTCACAGATGAATGGTATGGATCCCAACTGGGCTCAGGTCTCAATGAATCGTTGGTGCTCAGTACCTACTCTTAATTTAGTATGATAAAGAAAGACTTGATCACTTTCTATTGTATATTGTCTCTCTAATATGTGACAGTATTGTGACAGTATATGGCAACGTTCTGTTTTATTGTGTACATGTGAACTACTTTTTCTGTTTAATGTAATTTATATTTGGTAACATTAATGTTTTTGATATTAGAATCTATTTTAGATTATACGTTTTCAATAATATTTCATATATAATATGTTTTTTTCTAAATATATAGACATTTTTTTCTATTAAATGATGTTCTTGTAGTTCTGTTTTATTCTAAAATTAATGTTGTTTTATTTTATTTGGTTTCAATATTTGAAATTGTTAAATTAGTGAATGTATACGAGTATGGTTATAAGCTGTTCGTTTTTAGTTTGCAAGTATATAGTGTAAATATCAATAAAAGGATTGGTTTGATTTAATATATACATTTTTGATGAAATATAAACTAAATAAATTTAAAGCTATCCCAGTTAATATACTGCTAATTCATGACTCAATATTAACAATATGTGACACACTTAGTCCTGTCTTAATAACAGATATTTACTTATCGAGTTTTTGTTATTATAAACAAATTATTTGTAGTCAGATTTAACACCTTTTTTTTATCAAACCATTACAGAATATTTAGTTCCATTTTTTCTAACTTGCGATTTTCCTTTTAATAAAAAAGAAAACATTGAAATGTTGTTATAATATTATATTTAGTCTTTCTTTAAAAGAAGACACGTTTACAATAATATCAAATAAAATGGATCATTAGATCTCACAAAACATAATTACACAAAATAATTATTGTGTAATGGTCTATTCTTGTCTGAAAACCATAAAATACTTTTAAAACGTATTTTGAAATATTGATACTACTGATAAACTAGCAGTAGTATGTGTCTATTCTTCATAATCCTTGATGCTGTTTTGAACAAAACTGAAAACGGACTAATCTAAAAGAAGAAACATAAACAAATTTTCAAATAAAAATGATGTACAAAATCCACAAATTTAGATACTTTTTGTCTTGAACTAAATATGAACAAGTATTGATGTATTATATATCCTAATATTTATTATGATAATATCTGATAGATTAAAATTGGTATTTAAGGGAGAAAATTGATCAGTTAGTTTTGATGGTAAATCTTGACGACATACTCACAAAACATCATTTTTTCTCAATATCCCGAATCTCTCCAGAAAAAGGGTGCATAGCTCATGTCAGTCCGCCAACTATTTTCAGGTATCGCTTCTCCTTGACATCGTTCAAGAAAGCAAGTGGCCGAGCGCACAGTTGCTGCACGCTGCCGCCAAGCAGTTGACTTCGATCGATATTGAGACAAGATTTCTTTTCTAATTGGCTCATCCCTAAGTGACGTGTCAACAGGACATTGGTCTAGAATAGGTCGACGACTACGCCAGAACCAGACTTCACCTAGTCGGCGCCGTTCTTGCATGCCGACATTGGATTCGTGATCATAAATATGTTGTTTGAAGGCTTCCCAAAAGACATCATCGCCAACACTGTTTACACGTATAAAGGTAGGAGGACTAAATATGGCTTTCACTGTTTCAACATCATATCTGACTGAGAAAGTATCTCTTTACTATGAATTAATAATCTAGAAAACACAATATAGAATACCGTACACCATTTAAATGAATATTTGCTGGTTCAAGTGATAATTCCTTTTACACTTTACAACTTATTTGTTTGATTTTTATCTACATAAACTAATTATTTTCATTAATTTGAATACAAATTTTTATAGAGAATAGAAGGGGTTAAGATTATTTTTATTCTCTATTGTATTGAATTTTTTAAACAATATAGACGTCAATATTATATGAATTATAATTTAATCATACTACATAGAACAAAATTATGTAAATGATGCAAACGAAAAGGTCAAATGGGAAAGGTTCAATCAGGAAAAGATCAAACGGTACCAAACCCCAATGATATACTATCAACGGTTTAACTTACATACTATATGAATTAAGAAGCATCTGTCGAATATTCTGCACAGGTATGTAAGGAACATTGGCCACATTCTGACTATATCTTCTAGCCTGATCTTGTAGGGACCCTGAAATAACCCCACAAACATTATAATTTGACAATATTTTTACTTCTAGTTAATTATGCTTTAATCTAAGTAAATTACTTTCTAAAATATACAATTACGTATTAATTAGTGAATATTTATGAAATGAACAATTTAAAATTAGGTAAATAGAATATAAATAGTGGTTTAGCTCAGTGGTTTGTCATGGATCGGATAGAATTTTTATTTTTAAAAATTGTCCGATATGATCATGAGAACAAGTTAAAGAATTTATCTATAATGTATGAAGACTAGTGAATATTACTTGTAACCACAGCAACGATACGCGAGTAAAGAGCTAGGCGTCTGGCAGCTCTTCTTCGCCCGTAGTCCTTCAAGGCTAGCGCCGCCACAGTCATGGCAGCCAGAGCACTCACCACTACGCCTGCGCAGAGGAGAACAGTGAGAGCGTCCAGGACCCTCGAGAAGAAGGTCCCGAGACGTTGGAGAGAGCGCAAGGTGAAGTAGGAGATACGACACCGGAGGGGAATGAACGGCCGCAGACACTCTAACTCCATGGCTGAGAAGGGGTCGCTTTGGGGAGAAAAAGTAGGATACAGGGTTCACACGCTTTTCAACTACAAAATTCAGTAGGTTTTCATTATTTTTCCATATGTTTTCCATAGCTATCGAAATATAAAATCACGTAAAACTGTTAACCCTCCATAGGTAATGTGTTGAATAGCTACTTTGAAAACCGGTAATTGGTTAATGCATATATTATAGAATAATTTGAGAGCTATTGATTACTATATGTAAAGCAAGGTTTAAAAAATAGTCTAAAAAATTCAATAGTGCCGTAATAAATTTGGCAAAAATATAGCATAGTATGTGTACATAAAATAATATTCTTAACATAAGGGAATGTTATTGAGCTAATTCTAGATGCTTAGCCTGGAGCTGTTTGTCAAGATCTTGGATTTCACAATTAGTGTCTTTTAATTGTTTTCGAAGGGCATGTGCCTTAGTAAATAAATCAATGCATGCTGATGAAGCTGCTCTTTCTGACAATGTGTCAGCCTCGACATCAAGTGATTTCACCACTTCTGAGGGATGCAGACTTTATACTGAAACTGAAAATAATAGCCCTACAATTTTTATGGTAGCCAAAATGTCAAATTCCATAGGCGTGTGAACCCTGCTTATAATAATAGTGAGCATGTCTTACCTCCCACAGGCAGCCTGGGTGATCCAGTAACAAACTGAAGGAACAATCGCTTCTCTTCAGCCGAAAACTCAGCCATGATCTCAAAGAGATGTCGTATACTCCGTGAGGAGATAGTGTAGCCATGGTCACAGCAGCAAGCTTCCATCAGTGTGCGCACATCCCACGCTTCCGCTCTGAGATCGCCACCTCCACGACCGCAGAAGAGCCATTCCAACTCCTCAGGAGCGAAGAGAAGGCAGAGTTGTCGGCGGGTAAGCACTGATTCGAAACCCTCGATCATAGCCATCATTTGGCGTTGAGCGCCCTCTACAAGCATCCAGTGGGCGACCAACCGGAGATAGGACTCTAAGTTGTCCGCGGTCACTGGTATGTCAAGGCCGTTCTTCATTAGTTCGATCTAGCATCGCAAATAAATTCGGTAAATAATTACTATTGCTCAAAATGCATGTTTTTACCACGAAATTAATAACAATCTATGTAAACTTTAAATAGTAAGACCAACCTTGTATCCAGGAAGCACAAAGTTGAGATAGAGATCATCCACACCCAAATCACGAATTGCCGCCTCCTTTGCCATCGCTGAAGACAGAGCTGGGTCACGCTCAATCGCCTTCCTGCGTTCCACAAGGGACCAGAGTTCTCGCAGATGACGAGCCAAATTCGGATCAACTAAGTCCAAATCTGCAGCAGTGATGGTATTTTGTTGCCCTAGGAGCCATTTAAAAAACACTGGCGACAAAGGTAGGTCGAGTTGCCGCCAATCGAGAAGTGATCTAGCCAAGAGACGACCAAGGAAGGTGTATTTCCCTTTGATCTGAAAGATTTACAGTATAATTTAACATACTACTCTTTTTGCTAACAAGTAGTATAAAGAAGAATTAAGGTATACTTATGCTTTTTACCTCTCTAACCACAGCAAGTCTAGCATTTCTAGCCAATGGTCTAGGATAAAGTCCAGGTGCCGGCGGTACCATAAATCCCTCACTTCCCACCTCTCCATGCCAGAGGAGTAGCCGAGCCTGTAACAACTCTCTACTGATCAAAGTATAGAACTCCAAAGTGGGTCCTAACCCGAAGCCCACCTCGCCGTCAAAGGCAATCTCGAGCATGGCGCGCGTTTTACCCAGTTCGCTGAGAGTTTTCTCCGCCTGTTTGAGTAGTTTGTCGCCACGAGTAACCGTCACTTTGTACCGCTTCATTTGTACAGAAAGACGATCACTCGAACTGGCCTCACCATCAGCCGTATTTCCCTCTTGCTGTAATTACAAGATTTTTCCATTAGAATTGATGCATTTCGTGTAATTAAATACTAATCATTAATTCGATATCAAAGCTAACAAAATTGAATTTCAAAATGCCGAGATAAAAGCTAATTAAATGTATTCACATTTGTTTTTAATTCCTGAAAATAAATGCCTAATCAATTAGCTTGTATTATGTAACGCAAACAAAGTGAATCTATGTCCGAACTGAATTATTTACCTGAAGCCTTAGGATCGTTCTGTCACGGTCAAAATTGTAGGCATAGAAAAAGTTTTGTCGTGTCTCAAAGGGGAAAAGGAAAGGACACGAGGTCATAAGTTGGATGAGCCAGTTGGGTAGATTACCAGCCAGCACCGAGAATACGTCCTGCATCTGACGATTCGCCTTTACAGAAAGCTTACCGCTCAGGAAGTCGGACTGAAAAAGTCAAAGTATACAATAGAAGGAAGGAAGGAAGGAAGACAGTAGTTTGTCTGTCTGACTATATCTTTATAATATTTAAGTCAACAACGAGTGCCGATTATAATATCTATGAATCTGAAAAGATAAAACCTCTCGCTATTACCTAGCTAGTAACAATTATAATATCTAGTCTCACCTGAGGGATAACCGGGAAAGGGTCAAGCGCCGAGTCCAGAGTGTACCAGTAGGTGTTGATAGCATTGAGCAACCTCTGCAGAGCCAGTGTTGTAGCTGAAGGGTCGGTCATCTTAGCTGCCGGACATCCTTCACACACTGGCAGTTGGTCGACAAGGTAGGGGAACACGGCCGGTGGATGCTTAGGAACCTGACCATCGGACCAGAGCTCGTCCTTACGACGGCGTTTGTTCCCGGCAGAGCCCCCACCTCCACTATTAGCACCACTACCGCCGCCAGCTGTACTTGTGTTGGCTTGTTGATCCCCGCGTGTTCGCCTGCCTCGACATGTGCTGCCGCCTGCCCGGATTGTTACATTTATAATGTTAACTTAGATTTACTGTTCATAATATTATAATAACAAATCTACAACAAAATACCGCAGAACAATTTCGAGCTTTTAACTTAAACAACTTATTCAGTTTCAATAAATTTGTCGAAAAGCATTCTTCACAATTGAAAATATAAACGATAAACAATAAACAATGATAATTAATTAAATAAGACAAAAGCTGAATAAAATGAGTAATGTATTGGCGAATTTTCGTATAACACTTTATCAA
>JAUZNC010003774.1:0-37455 GCA_034780395.1 Vannuccia rotundouncinata | reverse complement strand
TTCTATCATACTTATCTGTACTTACGTATAATGTTGTACTTATTGTTGTACTCATTGTTGTACTCATTTGCGTTTTGACAAATGTTTAATTATAAAATAAATTATTATTATTATTATTTTTATCAGAAATTCTGTTCGCCTTTTGTTCCTAATAAGAGGATTAGGAATAGAAAGAACAATCAATGTTTGCATAAAACAATTTTAAAAATTGCATAGAGTTCGTACAGGTAAATAGGTTTTTCTGTTACAGGTTACAGGTTTTTCTGTGAAAAATCGTTTATAGCAATATTGTTTGCAATATGTTCACATTAGAACGTATGAAATTTACTTGTTGCTATAATACGTATAATTCATGATTGTATCGCTTATACTAATAATTAGATAAAAACATGGTGGAGAGTTATTTAAACTTCTCAAAGACCATCAAAGAAACCGACAACATGTTTATCGGCATGTCGCAGATCTAGGACACAAAGGTACTTTTGTGTTGAGGAGGAGGTGAGAACCAGAGGTCGCTATATATTCAGAAGCATATATATGCTTCTGAATCTAGCGACCTCTGGTTTACACCTTAGAAGGTAGGAAGGGGAAATATAAGTACTAAATACGTATACTATACGCATACTATATACTATGTATAGATATAGAGTTAATTCGTACAGGTCAAGCGATATCACTTCTCTCATTAATTATCTTCGAAAAGTCGTTTAGCTACTTAATCACAGTTATTTTGTGCAATCTTTACACAACAAAACACGTATCGATATTTCCTTGTTGCTATACTCAGCAAACATCATTCAGACGTCCTGGGACGTCTTGATTGGCCGCATGCTGGTCTTTGACTCAATTATAATGCAAGACAATTAAATTTAGAATTTGTATTGAAATCGAATCATTGATTTTTGGTATGTCATTAGATAGTCATAATAGACATAAAAATACTGTTCTGAATTTTAACTAAATTTTTTTTAAAATATGGGAATTGGATGAAATTGAAAATTTAACACTGATATATTATTATTTATTTTTAATTAAAACCTGTTCATAAGCTACTGTTATATGTATCTAATTACTTTAAATAGTATGAGCACCAAAAATAGAATTTACAAATTTTAACATTGACGAATCTATTGAATAAAAAATAATGATGTAAATGTATTGAACATAATCCACTATTTATTGATTCTAAAAATGTTTGGAAGTATTTATTTGTACTAATTTAATTATTTAATTAATTTTAGCGCATAGTTTGTATTACTTAAATTTACAAACGGAAATTGATATACGGATATTTTAGTTTGAGTAAATAAATTTGGTGAACTAATAAATTTTTATTAAACATCAGTTTTGTAATTTAAAAATTGTCTATAAATTATATAAAATCATTATCAATGATCCATTTCATAGCCAAAGTTAACTCATATTTAAAAAAAAAAATGTTTTATTTTTTTTTCTTTAAAAATTGCATGCCCAAGTTTGTAGTGAATGCCAATCTTTTTATATATTAAACTGTCTATATGATATATACAAATAAACTACATAATTATATGTAAATTAAAATACTATATGGTGGGGGGCTTAATTAATCTCCTATATTGCAAGGAAAATTTTCAGATTTAAAAACATAGAATGCAGTGCAGAGCATCACATAACTATTAAAGATCATCAGTCAGAGCAAGCAAGGGGAGTCTTTCTAGTATACAAGTACTTTTACAGCATCTGAATAATGATTTATTAAATCAATTTAGATATATTTAGATTACAAAAACATACAAAACTAAATGTTATCCTGTTCCAGCAAATTGTTTTTTATAGTAATATATAATAGGGATACACACCCTCCTCCTAAGCCACCCTTGCCTTCACCCTAATATAGCTTTTAAAATTCATGTTTTAGACCAGCCTGCATTCTAAGTCTTTTATATGCTGAATATTTTAGCCTTTTCCTATTCTTTTATATGTACAATTTCTGATTGTTTGCCATAAATATCCTCCTAGGGCTACACAGAATGAAGACTAATAAAGGCTGAGCAATCATAAAATTATTCTTAATCTAATGCAATATTGACCTAGCTTAATTTTCCTAGTTAACTTATTAAAAGTTAATTAACTTTATGTTTTTCTATTAAATACACTTCACCAATTTATAATCTTAATCCTAAATTTAGATTATTAAACAAATTAAATCAATAAAAAATAGAGAAATGGTTATATTATTTAATAAGATCTGTTAACTCTAAAAACAATAATATTTTAGAAGACTAAGTAGAAAGAACCAAAATTATATGCATACATTCAATTTATATAAATCAGTTATTCTTGTTTTAAAATTCTTTTAAATCGAGTTTTCAAAGAAAAGTCTTAGTAATATAATGGAATATTTTCTTATGTAGATTAAATATCAAAATTTATATGTACTTACTTTTGAACTAGTTTACAAATTTTCAAAACCATATTACTGTAATATTTCTATGTGACTCTGAATAAATAAAAATAATAAGATAAAAAATAAAGTTTACAATAGATACACATTAAAAGTGCATTTAAATGAATATTATATTTTTCAGATATTTTATTAAAAATATAGCCTTCATATTATAAATGTTTTCAATTAAAAATCAACTTCCAAATTTTTTCAAATTTCAGACAGCTTAAGTTATCAAAAATTGAATCTTTTAAAAAAACAGTTAACAGTTTTGCAAACAATTAATAAATACTGTTAAAAGTAAAATACATATTTAAAATACCACAAAACTATTACATTGACTAATTCTTTATTATTGTTCTCCATGCATATTTCAGAATATGAAAATGTTATAAATTATCAATAATATTGAAGGTAAGAATTATTTTATTTCATTACTATATAAGTTAGTATGTTAAAAATTGAAAGGATAATTCTATTTAACATAAAATATATCTTGTTATCAATTATATTATGTTTTACATATTTCAATTTTATAACTTTCTTCAATTTCTATTTTATACTGTGGAAGTCTTTCCTCTTTTTAGTACTATGTATCACCATGGTCACAGGAATCATCACATAACAAATCAGATAAAAGAACTGAATCTAACTCTACAGGAGGCCTCAGAGAATATCTATTCACTGGACCGAATTGTTGGACACCATAGAGAATTTGGTTCAAGACATAGGTCCCCTGAGCAGGTATATGTTTTAATGAATATTCTTTCAATTTAATGTTATATTTTTTAGTATTAAATATTTACATTGTACATTGTAATTTTAATTGAGCTTGACACAATAACCATTATTCCAGACTATTGTATATTGTGAGGCTTAAGAAAAATTTTATATATTAGTATGTATTTATTTTATTTCATTTTCTAAATTTCATGTCAACTGATCACATATTATGATGGTAAATTAACAATTATTAATCTTTTGTTATATATTGTTAGCAAACAAAGGGGTAAATGTGTAATAGTGTAAAACTTCAAATCATAAAATAATTTATGTACCATAAATTTGGTAAGCATTTTAAAACTGTGTCAATTTGACATTTTGGATAATAAATGATCAATCACATTTTAAAAAAAGCAATTACATTATATTATTATTTCATTTCTTGAATATAGAGTAACAAATGTATTTTGTAGGTTTTAAAATGTTGCTTTCAATCATTGTAAAATCAATACAAGTATTTATTCTATCAATAGAAATATTAACAACACTATAGTAAAAGACAGATAATTTTTTTACTTTCAAGGCTGTGTTACATAATAAAAATATGTAACATGTCTTATTATGAAATATTATGACATTGTAATATAACAAAACTACCCATTGTATTAAATTAATACATTTATTTTAAGTCTGTATCACAGGCACCTCACACCAGTTTAAAAGGGGGGGGGGGGGCAATGCTAAAATCCATTCTTAAGAATGGTGCCTCTCCCAAAATGAATCCTTATATCTAGTGTAAATTCATGGAGGGGCACATAATTTCATGGAAATAGTTGGGGGGAGGGGGCACAGGAACCTCCCTGTTGCATGGGCCGTGTAATAGGTATGAGAAATAGCTAAGCTCCACAATAAATGTTTAATTATTTCAAAATGTGATGTTTTTAAATTCCAAAATTTAAAACCCTATCATCTGTTTACAGGTAAAATAAAAAAATGTTCTTATTCTCAGAATAAAATCTGTTTGAGTTTATGGAGTGTGTTAACTCTAAAGAACAAGTTGGTTTTTAATGTTTGTTTTTTATCTAAAATTGTGTAATATCTATGAGCATACAATGTGGCCTGCAGATTAATTTTAAATTGATTACGAGAAGTGGAATTATATCTTAATCTGAAATAGTAAGTAGTCAGGAAAACTGATTTACTTTATCATTAAGTTAACAAACTATGTTAGCTGCTTTCAATTTATTAAAAGTATTATTTTTCTTCACATTTTATAATATTTGTATTGCTAAGATCTTAATGTGTGTAAACAACATTTCAAAACAAATTGACAACATGTTTTTTCTATTTTTTCCAAAAAAAAGACTGGTAAAATGAAATCCGCAAATGATTGGAAGGATTTACATCAAACTGTCAAAGATATGGCTTCAGGTCAGACCCGAATGGCCGACCAACTCAACCAACTGTCTACAGCCCAAGAAAAGTGAAAATTAATTTAAGTCAATTTGAAAATGTTTTTAAAAATCAGAAATTTTTCTTTTAAATAAGAATAGAAAAAAATATTCATTTTTTCAGTGAGTTTCATAAATTATTAAAATATTTATAATTTTGTTGTTGTTCCAAATTAGCGCTTCTGGCACAATGATAGCTGGTAATACAAATATGCAGTCTTCTACTTTTAAATTGGACGATACTCTGATTCGTGTGGCACAACGACTTGAGGCGGCTCAAGAGTCTCTGCAGAAGACACAAGTGAGAGGATCCAGGGAGCTTTCACAGACTTTGCAGAGAGCTCTTGAGAAGAGACAGTTGGAGCAGGCGACCTTGAGTACAGAGAGTTCTACCAAGTTTGAGGTGTTGAAAGTGAGAATCTGCTAATTTATAAAAAATAATATAAATAATAATTTCTCATTAAAACGATTTGAAAATATGAAAAAGGTAAACTAAACGGGAATACCTATACTTTTATTTCAATAAGATATTAGTTTACTTTACTTATTTAACATAGTCGGATCTCGAAAGATCAAAACACGAGTTGTCCCAAGAACGAAGTTTTCGAGAATCTCTTCAACAGCGACTCTCTGAAAATGTGAAGCATTCATCTACGATGGATCAGACACAGGCACGTCTTAAGGCCAGAGTTGAAGAACTTGAGGCAAAGTTAGAATCTTCTCGACGACAATTAGGTGTTGCATTAACTCATTTTTAATTTATCATTTACATTCCTTCTGAACCAACTGATGTAATGTCCGTTACAAATAATTGTTTATTCAGAGGAAAGAATTGAAATCGGCAACGAAAAATTTCGTCTGGAGAAAGAATTAGATCGCATTCGTGAAGAACTGACCGCATCTGTACCTCACACAGATCTTCAAAATTCTCAGAAACGGATTGAAAAACTGGAACAAGAGCGCACACATCTTACAGAACAAGTAAATCATTTTGATTAAATTTGTCTGAGTATAATTAAATAGAACATTATTAATTTAACATTTGGGAATATTAACTATTTATAAATACCTGCCGGTTTTGTTTTTTTAAGAAACATATATATTACAACAATATTTTATAGAAAAGGCTTTTATAATATTCGTTTTTTAAATTTATTGAATTTGTATGTATATCAATTCTTGATTACGTATATTGTAATTAAATAGTTGTTCATCCTATATCTACAGATATCAAAATTGTCGCGGAACGAAGAAGAAAAAAGTCGACAGTTGATATCTCTTGTCAGGGAAGCTCAGACGACGGGCGAACAACTTCGACAAACGCAGGAATGTCGTGACATGCTGACTACTCGAGAGAGTCAACTGCAGTCTGAGCTCAAGGTTGCTCAGGCTCACTCGATCGATATGGAATCACGTGCCGATCGCGAGATTTTGATTGGTCGGGAAAAGAATTCACGATGGCAAGAAGAGCGTCAGTTATCGGAGAACAAAATCGAAGAGTATTTCCATGATTTTTAAAATAATCAGTTAATTCTGATCATGTCTTATTCCGAATTTCAGTAAATCTCATCCTTTATTCTTGAACACAATTGCTGTAGACTCCACAAGCGGAGCAGTCATCTTACCAAGGAGATCTCACGTACTCACAACGCCTTATTGGAACAGACACAGCGCTGCGAAAGAGCCAACATCCAGGTGGATACATTGACCCGCGAGCTAGAGGAGGTCAGGGGGGAGGCTGTCAGCATGGCGACCAGTGTGGAGCGACTTGTGGAGACGAGGGGTCGCGAAACGGATCAGTGGCGGGACGACGAAGCCCAACTGGAGGTGATGACACTGAAGGTGCATGAATTGGAGGCTCGTGTGGCGTGTGGATCTAAAGAAGAGGAGAAGGTGGGGTTTTGGGGGTCTTATTAATATGGATCGATAATCTTCTATTAGTAAAGCGCTGTCCCTGTTTCTTGGCAATAAATAATTTGTGACAGTTGGAGTTCGAGCTGGAATCGGTTCGAGCGGAGGTGGTTCGACTGCAATTAGAGAAGAGGTTCCAGGAGGAGCGACAGTCAGAAGCCGAGACGGTTGCGGAGAGAGCCGATATGAAAATCGACAACTTGACCAAGGAGCTGGAGGCCTGTCGTGTGGAAATAGCGACTTTTCAGGGAGTGAGGGTAAGAGAGAACCTTGGTTTAACCATAATCAATTCTTATTTGTCCATGAACCTGTGTTAATTTAACAATAAATATATTTATGTAAATTTTGGTTCGTACAAAAAGTGTCGAATTTAGAGGAATTAAAAATACAAACAGTTTTTGAGATTTAATTTTAAGAAGGCCACAAGGTCCCTTTTGAAATTAATTGCAATGCGGAAATCTGTTCTATTTTTCTTAAATCACTATAATATTTATAATTTAGACAAAAAGTTTTAGCTAATGCCGCTAAAAATTGAAATACCGTAAATAGAGTTAGCTCTTGTAAAAATACTTTTTGGTATGAGTGAGCATTTTAAAATTTATGCACTTGTTTATTTTGTCAAAATAATCTGGAGTATATATATTTTTATTTAAAAAATAGCTATCAACATTTAACTGTTAATTCTGGTAGCAAAAATATTTTAACGTTTATAAACGTAGTTATCTCAAGTTAAATATCCTTTTCACAAGAGCTATAAACATTGTGGTATGAACTAATACTTTTTTGCCCTTTTGGCTAATAATAATATCTCTCGGTGACACTTTGGACGAGTAAATATTGAGTGCATTGGACACATTCGTTCCAATTCTAAGATCAAGTACTAGTCTAAACAAATGGAAAACAAGTTTAAATAATGAAGGCCACTTAAGATCACATCCATATTAGTATAGATTACTGATCCCCAAAGTTTTAGCTTTTTAAACTATATTATCAATTATAACAGTGTTATTGTGTCAGTATTAATATAAAGTAGCATTTTCGTCCACCCAAAAACAGCACTATTTGATTTTTATTAAAATTATATCTTCGATGAAATATCGGTATGGATTGACCCCTTAAAACTATCCTTCAATTAATTCCTTCACACTACGACCATGGACATCCATTAGTTGCCGACGTTTAGTTGTCATATGTAGGCGCTAGGCTAACCTTATAGCACAGAATATAATTTTAATATTTTAGACATCGATGGTAATAATCTGAAATTTTGAAATTTGTTAAATCTGTAGTTCAGAAAAGTAATCGCTATTTTTGTAAATATAAATTTTATTCATTAATTGGAGTGATTAAGAACGTCACACAGTTTTAAAGGAAAACCAAACAGCTCACACTATTTCGTTAGATAATAGACTTACCCATTTGTTTAAAAGCTACGCATATCGTTAGTTTTATATGAAAGGCTTCAAATATGGAGATTTATGATGGTGTCATTTTACAATCATCGAAGTGGTAAATGTCATTCTTATTGACTTGTTCTCAGAATATGATGTTCGTTGTTGTCTCTTTTATTCAAATAATACAACTATCGATTATTTTTACTCTAATAATTCTTATGGATTAAATGTCAAAATGATCTTATCGTTTAGTTGTTAAAGTTTTATGTTTCAATAAATAACTTTTTTAATTTTAAAATTCTCTACTTTATCTAAAAAAGTTTTATTACAATTTTATATTTTTCTTGCATCAAATATAAAATATGTACATTTAGTAAAACAAAATAAATTGTTTCAATTTTAGGATAAACTTACTACAGCTGAACAAGAATCACAACAACTGAAATACCAACTGGATCAGTCCACGGTAAAAAATATAATTCCAAAACTTAATCATACTTTTAGTTATATTTAAACCATTTTGTCTTAACAGCAATTTCTGAATTCAACAAATCACGAAACAAAATATATTTTAATCCTCTGATGTAATTCTATGTAATGTACGTATATTTCTATGATTCAATTTATGCTCATTTTTCATTTTGGTTTCAAGTTAGCTTCTTACATTTTATTTTTTTGTATTTTATGTGTAATTAAAAAATTAGAGAAAAAATTTGATAAAGTAGTTGTACGTTTTATGATATCTTTTATAGCCTATGAAATTTTTATTCCTTTTTCTGATTTTGATAAAATGTGATATATGATACGTATATACTCAATAGTTAATTTTTTATATTTTATAAATGTTTATCGCTATGAAAATATGGCTAAGTATTAAAAAACATTACGTTTTCAAGCTATAGGTCAAATGTAAATTATACCATATTTTTATTTTATAAAAACCAATTTGGTTCTATAAGAATTCATATTAATATAAAAGTATTTTTATTATTGTTGGCGTCATATTGCGTCACCCGACGAAAACCGTCCTGATCGTCCTGATAATAGAACGCAATCCGTCAGATGATGACGGTATTCATCGGGTGAACGAAATTCGTCGTTAACATTATCAAAGATATTTCTATATTACAATTTAGACAAATCAGGAGAGGCCTTCAGATATTGATTATCGATTTTTTAAATGCTTAAGGTTGCCAAAGTGGCACTTGTCAGATTTTGAAACTAGACATCTTAAATTATACATTTCTTCAATAAAATTTCATTTGAACTCTATATTTGAAGGTTGTGCTCATGTCATACTCGACTATAATGCTTTATACCACAATATTTTAATTATTTTTCTATGTGGATTTACCTAGGACTGTTGTAGAATTAATAGTTTATAAACTTTATACATCAGAGACAGCTGTCTAAAGTGTCAACCAAACTAAAGAAGAAGCTTCAGCAACTACAGACAGAGAGAGATAACCTCTCATGTCGGGTCAAGGATGAAATCACCTCCAATGAGGACACCAAAGCACAGTGCCGTCGTCAAGCTGACGAAGTTCTACGACTCAACGATGCCCTCTGGAGGGCGGACGATTCCGCTGAAAGTCTCAATAGATTGCTAGAGGCCAAAGTTTCTGCTGCTCAGGTGGGTCTAGAGAGGTCATTCTACTATTTATATCGAAGAAATTATTGGCAATAAACATATTATATTCTTCTTGTATCGGAAAGAAATTTTTAAGATGAGGATTTGGATTTTTGAAACTTCAGGATTCTGAATGTTCTAGTCGCGCGGGAATTCCCAGCCCAGAATCTGACAATCATCTGGTTGATGTTTGGAGTGAGAAATTCAAATGTTTTGAAGGTGAACGAGATCGTTTGCTGCGATGGACGACCTCCGAAGTTGATGCTCTGATTGGAGTTTCAATGGAAACAGGTTTGTGTTATGCAACAGTTATAGTTATTCAATAGAAACCTTTGAAGATATCTCCGTTTGCATTATTTGTCTCGTTGTGATGACTAGGTATCGGTATGAGCGCTCTGCCTCAGTGGAACTCCTCTGTGCCAGCGGGTTTGGACCCCGGCGTCGGACCACTGGTTCCTGAACGATGGTGCGCTGATCTGAGGGCAAAGCTGGCCTGGATGCGGGATGCAGTGCGAACACTGCGCGCAGGATTGGCGGGCTCCCAGCGGAAGATGGAAGCTTATCAAGAGGCTCAGAAGGATAGAGATATTGCTGAAGAGAGGCTTACAGTAAGTGACCGCATTTTACTTAAAACTCTTTCAAAGATATTCTCATTGTTAAGTATAACTTTTAGTAATATTTATCTGTAACAATGTTTAAATACTCGTTGCTTAAAATTATTAGAATTGTGAAATAAATATTTAGGAAATATTACAATTCGAATTAATTTTATTACAGCGAGATTTGGAAACGATTAAACAATGCATTTCTGCAGAGAATAACGAAGTCGGTTTAATTGTTCATTCTTCTTCCCATGCTCCACTTCCATCGACCACTGTTCTAGCCAACAAGGCAATAGAGAAAACTCAAAAAACTCAGAGAAAGTGTCGTCAGTAAGTTAGATTCAACAATAATTCTGGTTAATAATAATATAGCTTCAGTTAATTCATTCTAATATATTTTTTAAAAATTGTAATCCACCATAAAGCCATATTCTCTATTTTCAACATTACTACTTTAAACATCGACGATCTTGCCTCAAATTAAATTGTGCCAATTAATAAATTTTTACTATTTGATTTCTATTTATACAAACTAACATGTATCATATGTTACATGTCATTATTCTTTTAAATTTGACAGAGCTCAACAAAATTTAGGAATTCTTCGTGAGGATCTTCTGTCTCTAGAAAGACCACCCCATTTTCTACACCCCGTTGAATGTGTTATTCCTCAAATGATGGCTAGAGCGGACCACATGTTTGAAAATTAGTTATTTTTAATTTTGTTATTTTGATATTTTGTACTTACAGATTATATTCTTACATATCAGTGTAGTTTATTACAATTTTAGTTGTTTTAAAAATACATTTTGCAACCGCATATAGACATATATCATATGTACCTACACGTGTTATAGTTCGACTCATGGTTCCTTTTTACTATTATATTGAGTAAAAAGTAATTGCTCCAAATATTGTTTTACATTTCGAACTGGATCAAATTTCTAAAAGTTATTCGGTGAATACTTTTTTAACACAACAATTAAATAAATAATTTTTTTTGGTTGTAGTTATTATATGAACAGAAATTAACTTGCTGACAATAAATTTTAATATAATAAACGGTTAGTAACCAAACAATTCTTCCAAAATTAATAAGACAAAAGTGATGTTACATATTACAACATACTTTATAAAAAAAATCGGAAATGATAATTCGTGCAGCCAGAGTTTATACTGAACTATTGATTGCAAAAAATATTTTGTATATATATTCGTTGAAATGTCGCAATGTCAATATAAAATTGTAAAATCTTAAATTTCACTTAGATATTTACTATTTGAAATATACGTCAATATGGTTTTCAGTATATTCAACAAGATATATCTAAATATATTAATATCTATTTTAAAAAATAAACGTGTCTTATATAGTAAATGATAATTGTAATAAAAAAATTCGAGGGTTTCGTTTAAGTTATAAAAGATTTTGATTACCTATGAATTTTTTTATAAACTATCTGATCTCATGTGGCCATAGAAATATAAATAATGTTTTTTACATATTTATTTTATATAGAATTATTAATGAAATTAAATATCTATGAATATGGCCGTTTTTATGTTACATTTTTAAAGAAATAAACCGCAAAACGACAGCGCCTAGTTCAATCCGTACATATTTTTTATAAAGGTGGTTTCGGTTTTCACCTATCGTTATAATTTAGGAATTAAGGTGCTTATATTCCGGTTCTTTATTTTTTATATATTTTACTTCATAATATTAATACATTATTAAACAACGTAATTTTTAATAGAATTTCTATACATATACAAAAATTATTTATCAAGAAACATTATAGATATTTAAAAAAAATTGTAATTTTGAGGCCCTACTAATTTACGGATTCTGTATTACCTGATCAGTTACTACTAAAACACGGAATGCGGCACGCAAAACAAAAACATATTAAAATTGTTTGTTTTATAATATTTAGTTTGTTGTACAGGGTGTCTCAAAAAGAATGCAACTGAAAAAACAGTAAAAGTAGTTTACATTTTATTGCAATATTACATTATTACCTTCATATTTATATGTATATAAATCACAAGGCATAAATCAAAAATACAGTTATAGAGTTTCTAAACAGATTGAAGTTTAAATGCTAGAGTAAGTGCTCTATATGATGACCACCAACATCGAGACATGTCTTGATGTTGTTGGTCATCATATAGAGTTTGTAATTGCAATTACAAACTCTTTTAATAATGTTTTTTGCAACTGCCTGAAGATTTGTTTCTAATATGGCATTCATTTCATTTGAAATAATGTCTTTTAATTTATTCAAATTGTGTGGATTATTGGCATAAACCCAGACTTTAAGCAGGGTTGCCACTTAAACCCATTTTTGTTGGAACATCCTGATTTGAGACTTTTAGGATAAAATTTTTAAAAATGTTAAAAATGTAATAAAACATGCTACCCTAGAGGGGCCAAGGGTGGCTAATTAAAAAAAAAATATTATTTAGTATAAATGGTAATTGTTTTAATGCTGTAGTTATTTGTAAATTTTAATAAGAAAATAGTTTTATGTATTAAAATAGCAAGTTTAGGGTATTATAACTCAATCAAAATTGGTAGGTAGAAGCAAACCCTGTAAATGTACCCAATACACTATTTACTGACTTATATACTAAACCCAAAATTTTTTTGCAATGGGCTAAATTCAACTTGCTTGCTCATGGTGGTTTTGGGGGAGCTGTAGGACTAGGTGCATGAGCATCCCAATTTCCAGCTTTAGATAGTGGCAACCCTGTTTAAGCAAAACCCAGAGATAAAAGTCAATAGGTGTCAGATCTGGGTAACATGCAGGAGGGTATAATCTTTTACCAGTTACTCTAGCACCAAAATATTGTTTTAGGGAAACTTGAGTAACATTAGCAGTATATGCAGTTGCATTGTCCTGCTGAAACCACATACTAGCAATTTTATCTAGAGTGACAACAAATTGATTGATAAGATCACAATAATGCTCAGCATTTACAGTTTCCTCAAAAAGAGAGTGGCCCAAATGCAGATCTTCTTTGGATGAAATGATTTCATGATAAAATTGAGGAGATTCCCAGAGGCCCAGTATTGACAATTTTTTGAATTCATATATTCATCTTAATGGAACCATGCCTCAGATGACCAAAATAATGTGTTCAGGAAGGCATCATTATTGTCTGTAACTTCAAAAATCCATTCATACAATAAAGTATGGTTATCATAATCACAATCATTTAAAGCATGTTTGACTGATGTCTTGTATAGATAAAGACACAATATGTTTTGTACCATAATATGATGTGCTGTGGACTTTAATGTGTCACCTTGATTGGCAAGCTTGTGAACTGATATACTTTGGTTAGTCATCACAATATTTTGAATTTCTGCTAATGTTCCTTCATCAGATCCCCTGCCAGAATGTTCTTTAATGCCATCCAATACTGAACCAGTACAATGAAATTTGTCCACCATTCATTTAAGCATTGAATCAGCATGTAATGGAACATCAGGATATAATTCAAGATAATTCTGTTTTAGCATCTGAATAACTGTTAGTTGAAAATAATTTTCTACTAGACACCTCATTGTTCCATTATATAGTGAACCATGATACACTATATAAAAAATCCAAATCAAAATTTAGCATCAGAATAACTTTTAGCACCAGGATACATTTAAAATATTTGATTATTCTAATTTTACATTAAAAGTAATAATGAAATATTAGATTTTCTCACTTGCATTCTTTTTGAGACACCATGTATTTCATTTGTTTCTAGATTTAACATTATTTAGTTTTTGGGATTTTGTTTGTCATATAGCAGGTAATTATTTATGCAAATATTATAAATTCATATGACTTATTGTGTTATTATATATTCTATTCTTTATTGAGACAAGGCAGGTTATTCCAAGCAGGGCAGAAGAAAATAAGAGAAGTCACAGTTTGTTAAGCAATCATAGCCAGTCACAGATGGTGAACAAAAGGCATGGAATGCATGCTAAGTCATACTTATTTGCTTCAAAATAAAGATAAGGGGATCTAAAACCTTTAAAATATAGGGTAAACTTATTCCAACATGTGTTTATTTCAACAGTTTATAAAATTTATAAAGTATTTAGATAAAAAAAATCTCTTGATTCATACATAAATTGTTGTTCTTGCCTATTTCTGTCCTCTGAAAAATTATCCTAGAAAAGTACTGTAATTTTATTATGAAAAAATCATATGTCTGTTCAGTAGATATATTTAATTTTACATTTGAGTAAAATAAAAACAAATAATGTATATTAGATATTTTGGCACCAGTTCCATTACAGTATATCCTAAATAATCCTCATAATAATATGTAATTGGAACAAATGGATAATAATCACAGTCTCATAAAAGAAATTAATATATTTTCAACAAGGACACTTAAATTATTTATATAAAACTTCCCTTTTATTTTAAACAATTTTAAAATATTTTTATAATTAATGAATAAAATGAATCATTTTAAAATATTTCTATCTATTATTATATACACAGGGTGTAAAAAAAAGTTCTGCCTTATTTTTTATATCAATAATATCTATTGATATGTGTCTCTTTTAATACACATTCTCATCTTTGTAAACATGCATACTATTCATAAATTTCAATTTAAAATGGAATTTTGAAGAAGTCTATACATAATATTGAATTTAAAATGGAATTTACTATGTGACTAGTTCTACATGATCCAATTGATTGACCTTTTTGATCACTCCCCAGATTTCTTCTTATAGGGTATGATGAAAGCCAAGAACAATTAACAAGTTTTTGCAGTTCATCACTGAACAGTTTAATAAGTTAGATTAAGAACTTTAATGAAAATGTGCTAAAGAGTATGATTTTGGGAGATGCTGACAACACAATAGGGAATAATTGAAACACCATTGCTGTACTCTGTAAATTTTTGACCCGAAATTTTGGTGTTAATAGTATGAAAATATAACATTAGAAATTCTAAAATTCTTGTAGTCTTAACTTATTTTTGTAATGTTTGTATAATTGAGCAAATATTTTTTTACTTTTTACACCCTGTATTAAATGTAAGACTATAACATGTAAGAGCAATGAAGATATTAAGATCTTGCTGTACTATAAGCTTAATGCAGAAAATCAATGAAGAGTGTTGACGAATGGATTGTTTAGCTGGCAGGCTATTTTACCAGACTGTAAAAGGAATTAAGCTTCATGTCTATAATTTAATTTTGTTAGTCTACAGCTACCAAATCATTATATTTTTAATCTAATCTTTTGTAATCATTTTCATTCAAGTTTATCAGATTTTTGTATCTTGATCGTCTATTATTGTTTGTATGTACAGTTAATACTTTTTAGGTGTTACAATGAATCTCAATGGCTACCCCTTCATGTCAATGTATCCCCAATACATTTCCTACCTTCCCACTGGTCTACCCACAATGGCCACACAACAAGCCTATCCTTATGGTGTTATGATGCAATCTCCATTCAATCTAGCTCCAGCGCTTCAGCCTGCTAGTTATCCATTAGCTCCCAACTTCCCCTTTCCAACTGTGGCTCATGCAAATGCCTTCCTACCACAGATGCAGCAGTGCCAGCCACAGTTTTTACACCAGACCCCTGTAATGAATGTGGATACTGTTGTCGACCCTCCTCATACCATAACGAGAAAACCTGTACTCTACAATAAAACCAACTGTGTTAAAGAAAAGTCGACGGTAAGGAATCCGTTTTTTAAAACTCTTCTAATTGTCAATTACTCTCTACACGTTCATCATCGTTCAATGAGTTGTCGATAACAAACAAAATATAACTATTTATAATACAGATCGGTATTCGTTTCGTTGAAAAATAATTTAGCTGTATTAAAAAAGCTAAATTTATAACAATAATAATCATTATCATGAAATTTTATTTCGAATACGATATATAAATATTTCATATTCCTTTTATTCATCCCTTTTACGTACTTATTTTGATGGTTACATTTCAGACGTTGAGCCCTATGAGCACCAGTAACTGTAACACGTCATCATCATGTGACCAGCAGACGTCTTCTTCCGCACACGTGTCATCAACAAATGGGGAGTCCGCCGACACCAAGACCACCACCAACACTGAGACGAGTGAATTCCCTTTCACTGTTTCATCTCACACAAGCAGTGATTTAGCACCAATCTCTCTGCTTTACCCTAGCGTGGCACAGGCCTATCGGACGCCTGAAGTTACCACGGTCTCCTTCACTAGCCAAGCACCAAGGTATTGTTATCATTACTTGTGCAAATCTAGTCATTGACGAAATATTATTCCAATCTGTTTGATATTTGTGTATCGGTTATTCTGGGACTATTGCCACTTGCTTTGAAGTTCATCCTATCCTCAAAACATTTGAACCCCTCTCTATCATTTGTTTTCTCTTTCTCTCTTTGCAGGACAATGTCAATGACGAGTAATCACTTCAACCCCCTCTTCCAGCCGATGTTGCTGCACCACCCGAGCACTCACATGGTCTCTCAAAGCCACCTCAGCTCCACCCCAACCCCTCCCCCCTCCTCCAATGAGGACAAGATAGTAAGTCCACACGAAGCCGTGGTAGCTGCAGCCGCCGCTGAGGTAGTTGTCTCCATGGCCCAGAACAGCCTGGCCCGTGTTCGCGCTCGGGAGTTTGCGGCAGTTAGCGCAGTTGTGGCCGCTAATAGTCGTCTTGTTCACCAACAGGCTGGAGCTGAGTTGACTAGTGGGAGCGGCTGTAGACCGGGGATTATGGTTCCCACTGGCTGGACAAGATTGGTCGATGAATGGGAGGGCTGTGTTGTATACATTTCGTAAGTTCAACAATAGTTTTTTGTGGATTTTAATTGATGGTTTTTAATAATTCATTGGCGTAATTATTTTGAGCTCGTCGGGCGTGTTCATGATTATGTTCTTCTCCCTCACTTTTAACCATTTTAATATTGTTAAAATTATAATTTTATAAAGCACTGTTGATCCAATTTTAATATCGAAAAACGATATTTTATATATTTACATTGTCGAAGATTAACTTCATAAGCAGAGTAGATTGTTTGTAGACAGGAATTTGTTTCAACCGCAAATTGTATAATAATAATATATTATTTCTTCTTATTAGTCTATTTATGTATTCCTCATCCAACTTTACTGCTTATTTATATTTCGAGTAAAATGATTATTTCAATAAGTATCAATAAAATCAACAATCCAATGTTATCTTCCTAACTTGTCTTAGCAATATTGATTATTTAATAAATAAAAAATAAATAAATTGTCCCAATGCTTATCTCTTTTGTGGTATAATAGAAAATATCTGTACTGGGAGATTGCTATGTATTACCATAAATAAAGTAAAATAAGTATATTAAACTGCAGACAACCGACTACACTAGTTTAAAAACTTGTATTAGCTTGTTCTACTTTCCATAATTGAGTTGTTAAGGCTGTAAATTGGATGTCTTGTTGGTAATGAATTATGGGATACTTACTGATCGATTGAATTCTCGGATAGATTTTATTGTGTGTTTGGCTAGGTTTATAAACCTTGCAGGATTAATTATGAATGTCTCTTATCTTCTTAATAAGTAATGACGTTTCCAGCAATAAGAGTGCCTGATGTAGTTGAAGAAGAACGTAAGCCAGCAAATCTATAACAATGTCAATATGGTGTTTCTTGCTAATGTCTCTAGCTTAGGACATATTATTTCACTGTGTCATAATGTGAAGAAAACTTTTTGTCAATCTAATTTGTTTCAATTGCAATAAGGTGTCACCTCAATAAATGTTATAACTTTTTGATATGTATGCTGTAGACTATATAATTACTATATTTTAATATATTGCTGATTTTATTGTAGATAATTTTTGCGATCAAACAACAACTTTTATTACTATTATTAAATTACTGTTGAAACTGCGAACTGATGCTTTACATTTTAACAGTACAGTACTAGGGTTATTCAAGTCGAATAGCGGCAGCATTTAACAAAACTAATTCTACAAATCATTGAAAATTGCCTCCACACCTATTTCAATCATCAAAAGTTAATACCTGCACCTATCTCAATTCATTCCAATTGTAGAATTCTGTGTTTCATCTACTTTTCTAATAGTTCATACAAAGGTGTTCTCTACTCTGCGTCGATAGATGTGTTTATATCGTATTGAAGAATTGTAAAAATTTGTCAGTTACGTATTAAAAGGATGAAGATTTTGGAGAAGTGAATTTAGACATTTAAAATCTAACTTTCTATGCAGAGTATTCTATGCAAATTAAACTTTCTTCTGTGGCACATATTTGGTTTGAATATTATTATTTCATCTTGTGTCAACTTCAGACCGACGGGGATACGGTTGAACTCAGCCAGTGAAGTGGAACGTTATCTTCAGGAAGAGGGGACCTGTAAGTGTGGACTACGTTGTCCCCTCGACCACAAGAAAACATTCGACTTCCGCTGGACTGTGCCTTCGCTTTGCTCGGACAGGCCAGAACAGGAGGAGGTCTCCAAAACTACATTCCAAGCTGGCTGCGTTCACAGACATGATGAATCCAGCGGTAGGTTTAGAGTTCTTGATATTCATTATTAAGTGTGTGTTTAAATTATTTTGTAATGTTGTGGCAATTAATTAGATTTGTTTTTAAAATAATCTTATCCAACTTGTTCTCCTTGTCATGGTTTTTAGAATTTGGTACTAAATATTGTGGAAAGGCTGTTTCATCTTTTCTTTGAGTTCTCAAATATATTATTATATCCATTTTTCCTATTTTGATGTTTTCTTATTATTATTTTAAACTATCGTTTGCTGTTTAGTAAAATTATTAACAATGAAACTACTTTGCAACGTTTACAATATTACGCTAAACTGAACAGTCACTCAATGAAAGCTTCTTTAAAATTCCGCATTTGATCGATGGCATGGATATCGTGAGATAGAGTGTTCCTCGGAAGTGGATATTCTGCACATTTTCCCTCTGTTCCAGGGAGATCAATGTTCTCGACTATTGTGTGTGTCATATTATATATACCCAGCAAAGTTCAGAAGGTTTATTCAACTCAATTAAGATGTTGTGGCGACAGAATTGACTGTTGAGAAGAGAATAATTATGTAATATACCTCTAGATTATCAAAGAAGGGACCGTTGTCAGTCATATTAAGTTAGGCCTTAAATACCGGCTACGGGTACAAACAATAATTTTACTTTTATTATTTATTACAGGGCGCATTGGTTTGAATGTCTGAAATTATAAAAAGATAAATTAACATATTTTTACTACTTGCTAGGTATTTCTCACATATTTAGATAATTCGTTTGTGGAAAACGATTTTGTATCATACATCTTATAACTGATTGCGGTGAAACTAATACATAAAGCAAACAACAGCAGTTTGGTTAGAAACTGGTGCAACCGAACCAGACACAATCATCGTATTGATTTTTGCACTGCATTAAAATAATATTTCTTTGGTCCGTTACTAAACAGTTTAAATTATTTTTTTTAGAAATAGAAAAGGATAACTCGAACACCGTAACTGGGTCTGAGGCCACTGACGCCAGCGATATTGAATCTCGAAAGCGTTCCCATGAAGACAGTGGTGGTAAATCTGACGATGAACAGAATCAAGCGGACTCTTCAGAAGTCATAGAATCAACTATGAAAAAAGTGAAGGATGAGGTATGCATCACTCTATAGTTGATTGTGTAATGTTAGAATGTGTTTATTTTATAGTTAAGCTAGTAGTGAAACCACTGAACAAGTATCCATTTCGTAAATTGTATACCTTTTATGTATTTAAGGTGTTTTCGTAGGTAATGCAAATTATTCTTATGGTCATTTCAAGCTTAACAATTAGGCATAAATCGTTACTACAAAGAAAAATGTATCAACATTACATGCAGTTAAGAATAAAAATTCTACATGCGCATCTATTAACGAAGTTGTCAAAATATTGTTGCATTTGGAGACAATTTGAAATTAGACCAATTTGATCTTTTTGGACTGAAAGAGAGATTTCTAGAATTGCTTGAGGCTTTCATTGAATAATATTGATGTGTAATCAGTATGGATATTTTGTATTACCGTGTGTCTACACTCAATTAAAAAGCTACCATTATTATTTGATTGTAGTTTTATTTAAAGTCAATTTATTATTTAAGTTATTTTTTGAAGATATTAGCTCAAAAGAGTGAATTTAAAAATCATTGTTTTCCTTTTCTGTCAGTGTAAACTCTGTTTGGAGTAACACTAGTTTTCCAAGGGTATAATCCAAGGTAAGATTGTCGCACGAGTTTTATTTCTGTTTTAATTCACAATCGACAGTGTTATTACCTCTAAAAAACTCCTAATTGTATAAACATTGTATAAAGATTTTGACTAAATTTAGATATTTTATAATTGAGTTATCAAAAAATTGTGAATATATTATTGTTCTAATAGTAATATTAACATTCCAATATTTCTTCAGTAATATTATTATTAAAACTTTCCACATTTCAATAGATTTTTTGTAATATTGTTTTTGGCAGACCACGATATTGACGTCTTCCACAGTAAACGCACTGCCTGTTGCCACTAGCAACCCCACTGCTACATCTCCTTTGCTGCAGATAACAGGAGGTACCTCAACCACGGCCCCCACTCCCTTTTATCCAGGTCTGCAGCTATCCGGGGCGCCGTGGACCCCCTGGATGAATAATTTATACTCCACGACAGCCCAACAGGCTCTTCTTTTAGCTGCCGCCACGGCGAACAGTCCTGCAGCCGCCTTCCACGGTCTCCCTGCAACTGCGGGAGTTCTGCCACATATGATGCAGCAGACGTCATTACCTCCTGCAGCCCTGCAAGTTTCTGCATCACCTACTGCTGTCATGGTTACACAGACGCCCGATACAACTGGCCAGGAGAGTTAGTCCTTGACTTGTTACGTAATGTATGTTCATTTTTCTTCTGTTGTTATTGATCTATTTAAATAATTATGTGATTTCAAACGGAACATTTGTTGATTTATACGTGTTATTTTAATAAGTTTTAATATTTGTGTAAGCTGTGTTAGATTTATCATTACCTGCGTATCTTTTTAATTCTATTACGACAAAATATTTAAGTAAGGTTTCCCGACTCAGATATGTTCAGATATAGTTTTATAAATTTTTATAATACATAATCGGTTTTATTAGTTTTTAGCTGATTTGAAAATGTTATTCTTATTTATCATATAAGATTATATATAGTCTTTTTTTATTATACTATATTTAATAAATTGAGCTTGCGATACATTTATTTTCCCACCTTTATACTTGTCTTTCAGATTGAAAAATTAAACTTCCGCGTTTGTGTTTTTGTTCGCATGGAGAGTTGTTTAAAGAAAGGTTGTCATATTCATTTAATGCAATCCATAGATCTCATATTATATTGATTATTATATTCGCTAACTATATATTCTATATATTGTTTATCACAAGTTGTTAACTTAAATCCGCATTATTCACTCTATCTCTATATATACTATATAAAATCGTTAATTCGCTTTAATTGCCAATATTGGTACACTTGGTTAAGTTAAGCCAATTTTTAAAATTATTTTTGTTTTTCCATTCACAGTTTTCAGCTACCTATTATTTTATTATTGTATTTGTTACTTATTGAAGAGTCAGTTTTGTTTATTATGAGATCCGGATGCCTTTTTAGAGATCTCAATTATCACTTAAAAGAATTTATTTATAAGTGTATAATTTATATCTATGTCTGCCTCTAAATCATTCAAGTCAATGGTACTCTTGATGTTCGATAATTGATTGTTCATATTTGTGGCCATAGTCAGATTTCTTTATTAAAATAATCAGATAATCTTCAAAATATCACTTTTTGTATAAGTTTAGTATTCTAAATATTTTTTTCAAGTGAAGCTAAATTTTTACAATCTATAAAATTGTTACAATTCATTATTTTTAATTCGATTGTTAATATAATTCTTGTCTACTTTGTGATTATTCCGTTACATGTTTTTCGCATTTATGAGTAAGTCTTATACTATACTGTATATTTGTCAATATTTCGATTTTTTAATTTAGCATCTGTATAAACTAAATCGATAATATAATTGCATTTATATAATATTCACATTGTTCTTTATTTTCTTTCTAATCAATATGTTTTGTAATGATTCGTGTACACTTTTTTTCTTGTTTATATTAGTGTATAAACATTTTGTGAATGTTTTTCTGGTTAAAGTGAAGATTATTGTTCTGTAATATATTGTATTTGTGTATGATGATTTTTAAAGATCTTGTGATATTCCAAGAATAAATAATTTTTTCTTTATTAATTTTTGTTTTATTTTTGTACAACTGCTTATGCCCAATGTTGATCATATGATTAATTACGGGAGAGTTTATTTAATTAATTAGATTAAAGTTATATTTAATTAGAGCTATCTACAAAACACTTGCAAAAATTGAACAAAATATTATTTTGAAATTATCCTGTTATAAATTAAGAAAGCTGACATTTATAATATTTTTTTTTATTATCTCTTCAATGATTAAAACTTTAATTGATTTAACAACATTATAAATTATTCACACTTGTACGTAATATGTCTTTAATATTTAAGTAGAATTATACGAATTTAAGTCACGTTTACAGCATTTACATATAATCATGACTCGCTGAACCCATATATATATATATATATATATACAATTATACACATATGAATAATTATATATACCTATAGAGTCTCATTTGGATTTCAGAATTTTTTATATTACAAAAAAATATAATATATGCGGGGGAGGGAGGGATAGGCTTTTGAAGTATAAAAATATATAAAGACAGCTCTAGTGGATATATGAGTTCAGTAGAAAAATCTATTATTGTAAACGTGAATAAATAAAGACAATGGGGAAAACGGGCATTGCATATTCGTGTACCTATATTCGCCACCAATATTTATAAAACCTAAATAAGTCTAGCTTTAACTCCTATAGAAGTTATTTGCCTTCTAATTGCATTTTTAATCTAAGGATTATAATCCAAGTATAGCTATTTTGACGACGATTTTCTATACTTTATATACATATATATATATAGCTTTATAATATACACAATTTTCAATATTATAATATGTATATTTGCATCTAGTACTTACACAAATCAGCACTTTTAAATAAAGTTATATCTATTAAATGTTTTTACACAATATCATGTTGGCATGCATATTCGCGGTTTGATATGCATATAATAGTACTACTTCTAACGTCTAAAATAATTAATTTATCTGAATAATTTTGATTACGGATTGTGTACTAATTATTTTCCTCATTTAAAACGCAATACGCACTTTTGTAAAAATGAAAAATAGATATTTTACTTTGAAAACAGAAGATGGCAGTTTTAAAACTTGTCATGTAGAGCGCCAAAAAGGCTTTACGCTTCATAGTGTCTTGATTGTATCGTTTTGGTTTGTTGACATATAATTAGGTTGTCTACAGTACGACAAACTCAGCGTTAATATTTATATAAATGTACCCAAATGTGCGGTACTTTTATATCAAAATCTTAAGTATGACATATTTAATATTTTTTGGTCGTTAGTTTAACTGTAGGAGGCAAAACCATACAACAAAGCATTTAAATTCGTATAATAATTTAGTACGCGGAACTGTAGAAGCAGTCTTGTTTTAAATAATGAAATCAAAAATCTATATGCACTTTTTAATCTTTTAAGGAAAAGTGCCTTTTCCTATATTCTTTTTAAAGGAATTATATAATCGTAAGCACATTTTGATAGTAAAAACCTTTATAAAACAATAAAATTATGTTTGTGTTTTTATTCTTGGTGTTGTAAAATGTATATTCATATATATAAATAATACTTCATTTAAGAATGATTATTTCTAAATTGTAATATTGAAAAAATTGTATAATGGCAAAATAGTTAAGCTACGCGAAATTTAAGGTGTAGGGCATCAGACACATTGCAATATATCTTTAATATAGATATGAATATATTTTATATATGTTGGATCTGGTTGGTGAATTCATATGGTTTGTGACCCATATGAAAGGTTGGTGAATAATATTTTGTATACAACTGTACATACAGTTTGGGTCAACAGGAGTTTTTATAAGGTTCATGGGCATATGGAAAGCAAACTGAAAAATTGTAAGTTTTTTGAAATATGTAAAAACGATTTAAACAAACACAAACTTTTTATCAGTGTATCAAGAGTATTAAAAAACTTTTTAATAATTAATAAGTCTGGCTAGAATATTATAAAAACAATACCATTGTTGATAATTGATTAGAAAGAAATAAAATTCTCCAATGGTACTAACAAGACTTTATGGTTTGAAAATTATGAATTCTCCAACAGCATTATTTTTCATGTACCAAAAGTAATACAAATATAGTTGTATAATTACCCATTATACTCCTACAATAAGTATACTGCAAATTAGTTGTTTGGAAATTATTTAAATGTTTGACCCTGCTTATTATAGGTAGTGTTATCAAATTCAAAACTGTTTGTTACACTTACTGATCTAATGATTAATAGTCTTAAGTTTGAACCTATGATTTTTTTAAAACTTATTAAAATTTTTAAATCAGTGTATTATTCAAAACCCTACAATTTTGCCATTACTTTCACTTATATAAACCTTATTTTATTTTTAGAATTTTTTGTCAGGAATTCTTCAACTGCATATGTATGGTTGGTGTCAGATTAGTTCAGAGTATGGTTTATTAATTGGATACAAAAATATTATTTTCCAACTGTTCCTATGATTCATAATCCATATGAATTCAATAATCAGATGCAACATATATATATATGAAGCCAAAATTTAGATATAGTTTTGAAGGTCACTATTTTTATATTGGTTTAAAAATAATTTAGCCTTTCAATTACAGCCATATTTGGCTGAAATATCTTATAAATATTGAATTCACATTATTTAATTTTAATAATATTTTTATTAATAAAATTAGAGTTTTGGATTGCAGACTATTAATTTAAAAAAATGATTATATGCAAAAAGTTAAAAAAACATTATTTAAAATCAGATTGGAATCCTAAAAAATGGACAATAAAGCCAAATTTGGCTGTAAATAGATGCGTTTTAGCTAAATCTGGCTGCATTTAAAGTTTAAGTTATATAAATAGTAACCCCTTTGATTTGGAAATTAGATTTATTATTTTTTTAATACCTATTTTATTGAAATTATTATTTAAAGAGAATATATAATAATTTTTTTACTGTCTAAATTACAGAGCAAAATTAAAATTGTTCAATAAAACTGTTCAATATTCAGCCTAGATTGGCTGTAAAATATGTGGTCTTCATGCACATGTTCTTTGCAATAATTGTTATAAAAAAATTCTTGAAATTTTGTTTCTGATATCATATTAATATTTTCTTTACAGGTGTTGTAATGTTTGCAACAGAAAAAAGTTGACTCACTGCATGATTTAAAAAAAATATTAATAGACCCTGATCACCTGATAATTTATGCACCTTTCTGATAATATAAGGAACAGCCATATGCATTTAATGTATTTTTATCTTCACATATTTTCATATACCAAATGTCTTTTTCATCATATGTCATAATCCATGTACCTTATAAATTTTTTATATTTTCTGCTTGGATAAAAAACTATAATATATATTATAAATTTACTTATTACATAAGAATAATTTAACATTTCCTCTCATTTAGAATAGTGTAATTCTAATTATATTAATTTTAATGTGTGGAAGAATTTATATTTTTGTGTAGAAATGTATAAATGCTATATTAGACATTTTTATAAATAAAACATAAAGCCTCAATCATTTTGGATTGCATAATATAAAACTAAATTTCTATATTTATTTTGTTTTAATTTTCATATTTAAGTATATATAGATTTAAAATTAGTATATAATTTATTATATCATTTAAGTATTCAAATAAAATAATAGTTTTTTTCAAATATAGGATTATTATTTACAACAACAATTATAAAAAAATTGCTTTATCAATAGTAGGTATGTACAATATGACTGAGAGTCCTATATATATGCAAATATGTAATAAAACTGTGATTTATAACTGTTTTATATATTTAATAAACTAATATAATATTAATTATTTAGGTTTTTATAGTAACAGAAGTTTATAACATTCACATTTAGTATTATAAAAATAAAGTACAATGAAATCAAATTCATCAAATGAATTTCTCAATATTAGATTATTTATAGTTTTGAATTAGACTGTAAATGTGTAGGGGTTTTCCATCTATTTGAAATTCACAAAACTACCAATGTCTCAAATATTTTGAAATTTTTAATGAATAGAAATGTAGGTAGATAAATTGTTTTTGAAAATTTCAATTTAAGATAACGTCTTTTGGTAAAAGGTTAAAGTCTATTTCATAAGTTCAACCCTAACACATCATGCTATAACAAGCTTGCTTATAATGAAGAGTCAGTTATAATGAGCAATATATTTGGTTCCTTAAAAATACCTATTTGCTACTATTATAATAACATTGGGTATGGCAATCACTTTTTAGGGTTTGATGAATAAATTTATGAGCTATAAATTTACCATATAGGTAATTGAATTTATCACTTGAATTCAACTATCTATATAAGGTTAAATATATATGTCTTGTTTTTTTATGCCAGTGACTATTTTTTTTAATGTATCCAAAACACAAATTAATGGGAGCTATTCACTCAATTAGATAATTGTGTTTTTATGTAATTTAATACATATTATAATACATAACCCTATATATATACTCTAGTAATACCTATACATAAAAAAATAAAAGTTGATGTTTTATTAAAACTTGGATATAATGAGCAAATTCACCTGCTCCCTTCAATCTGATTATAGGGTGATTTTCTGTATTCCTATTAATAAGTATTTTGATAAATTGTCAATAAAATCATTTTTATAATTATAATTTGTTTTTCATTTATTTTTATTAATCATCTAGGTTACTAATTGTTCATTTGAAATATTGATTCCAAATTAATTTTATTATTATGAACTAAAAAATAAAACATTACAAATATTCCATATACTATGTATGTTTTAATTAAATAATAAATTTATCATCATATTTATAAAATAAAATCATAACATAACATAATATCCAGCTTGGTCATAAAAATTACCAAACTAATTGTTAAGTAATACTGCACTATGAATATGAGTAAAATCGGTTTTTAGTCATCTATAATCAAAATTAAATAAATATTATATATTAAAATACTCACATAGGTATTTAAAAATATATTAATTAAATTTGAAATTTGAGTCTTGGTTATTAAATGAATTATAAAAGGACTGAAAACAGCTAGGTAACATCCATATAATTTTACATGGTTTTTGCTTTTATTTGTTATATCTTTTATTCATGAGTGGGCTGAATATTATTCAGTTTAAAAATGTACTTTTATCATAAACTAAGCACTTCCAATTTATAAATAAGCTCATTTTTTCTTTTTGTAAATTAATTTTACAGCTCATTTATAATCAATTTTCTTTTTTCTTTTTATTTTAATATTCTATCACTACAACAATATTAAATGTATTATTGACAAGGACTGAAAGCAACACTTTTCAGTATTAACAATGAGTTGAATAAATAAATTGTTGTATTATGCATTTTATATTTTTTTTGTGGGATCACAAAAATGTATTAACAGAGTATTAACATTTAATTTATATAAAAGATTTTTTGAATTTATTTTTCCTCCTAATATTATATTTGTTTATTGAAAACTTTTTACAAACAAAATATAAAAATTTACCTATTGCTTGTATAATTATTACTATACTAGATATTATTACTTATTATTTTTATATAAATGTTACTTGTGACATAACATTATTTTAATAATTTGATTTCAATGGTTCATTTATTATATAATGTATTCTAGTAATTTCAGCAATTTTTATTTCAGATTGTGTTATTGAAACACTCAAGTTATTATGTAAGACTTTATGTGGTAATTAAACATTCCTTGAATACTTACATATAAAATGCGAACATGCTTTATAATGAAAGATTTGCATTTAAAATTATTTTTGTATATTATTTAATTTTGTATGATTTAATTAAAAATAAATTTTAATTATCAGATTATTTTCATTTATGGACAAGTTTAAAGCATTCTATATGTAAGTATTTACTGTTAATTGGTATATTGTGAAAACATCTACTTTTGTCTATTTTGTACTAATGTAGCAACAGGTGTTTTACATCAATCAATATTCTTTACAAGAAGATTTTTTAGCTGTAAAATATAGTTTTGCACTTGCCAATGATTAGAAAATATTGATCATGATTACAATATTTCAAAAAATTCACATAAGCAAATATAATTTTAACTGAACATTGAAATCTGCTATCACCATGTTTTACATGTAATTTTGATCTACTGACAAATAATTTTGTATGTTGAATTTTATTTTTATAACATAATTTATGCACACATATTTAATATAAATAGTTTTAGCTCATAGGTGGTATTTTAAATATTGGTACATTTTTTAGTACAATAAGTATATATTTTTGGTTTGTTAATATATACATAATTTAATTAATATTTTACATTTGAGGTAGACAATAATCATAATTCACTATTGATTAGGTGCATATAAACAAACAAAAAAACTACATAATCTTGTTAGAGTAAAATTTATATGAAATAGAAGAATTCTTAAACTCTTTGTATCTTTATTAATCTTGTTGTATAGGTGCTAATGTATTTGCAGTTGTATTTCATGATAAATTTTAATTTAATTTGAGAAAACCTACATGAAAATGAAGTCATGCATATTTATCTATAATTAAAATAAATTCGTACTTGGTTCATGTATTTGAAAAGGTATTATTTGTATAGTAAATAGACTGTTTTTTGTTGTTTTGGAAATTGTATTGCATGTAGAAGATGTTACAATACATGTTACTATAAAACCATTTAAACAAAATTGTGTAAGCAAAAGTTTATCTCTGAGTAATGTTGAATTTTTTGTTTTACAGTGTTTTAATTTTACTAATTTCATGTACAAGAATGTCCTTTGTTATTTGTAAAAAAAAAACACTGAATAAAATATTGAATCGTAAATTTAAAGCATTATCATTTATTGTCAGGTCTGAAGGAGGCATGTTGAATTTTATGAAATCAACTAAATCCCCTAATGCTGATGCATTTGACACAGTGGTTGAAGGACTCACAAAGCTCTACATGCGGAAACTATTACCCCTTGAGAAACATTACCATTTTCATGATTTTCACTCTCCACCACTGGAAGATGCAGATTTTGCCGCAAAACCAATGATCCTTCTCATTGGGCAGTACTCAACTGGAAAGACAACATTCATTCGTTATTTGCTTGAACAAGATTTTCCCGGAATTAGGATTGGACCTGAGCCAACAACAGACCGATTCATAGCGGTGATGACGGGGGAGCAGGAGGGCATTATCCCTGGAAACGCGCTTGTTGTTGATCCAAAACGACAGTTTCGTCCACTTTCTCGGTTTGGAAATAATTTCCTTAACCGTTTCCAGTGCTCAACAGTTCCCAATAAGGTGCTTGAGAGTCTTACAATTGTCGACACTCCTGGAATATTGAGTGGAGAAAAACAGCGGCTGGATCGAGGATACGATTTCGCTGGTGTTATCGAGTGGTTTGCTGAACGAGTGGACCGTATTATCCTTCTCTTTGACGCTCACAAATTGGACATTTCGGACGAATTCCGTAGAGTTATTGAATGTCTTAAAGGTTACGAGGATAAAATTCGTATCGTGCTCAACAAAGCTGACATGGTGGACTCGCAACAGTTGATGCGCGTTTATGGTGCTCTGATGTGGAGCCTGGGAAAGGTTTTGTGCACTCCGGAAGTAGCCCGGGTCTATATAGGATCATTTTGGGATCAGCAACTCCATTTTGATACCAACCGGAAGTTGTTTGAGTTAGAGGAAAAGGATTTATTTCATGATTTACAGACACTCCCCAAAAATGCGGCTCTCAGAAAGCTCAACGATTTGATTCGAAGAGCTCGTTTAGCCAAGGTGCGTATTTATCGATTATTTTTTTTGCGTTATCTAATATTTGTTGTTTTTAACTTGGCAATATAAATTTTAGTCAGTAATGTTTTTTAACTATTATATTCACAGAAAATTGTTTACTCGTTTTGGTTATATGCGATCTGATTAGGTATATTCAATCTCATTATTTGTCTACTCTTAATGTACACACATTTTTATTCAAGTAGAACACAGCCAAAGAACAACGTCATATTGAAAATAGTTCTATGCTTTGTCAAAGTGTGCGTTGGGTTTAAAATACATTTCAGTTGAACTGATACTTTAAATTTACACCTGTAAAAGCATCATTTAAAAGCTATGTATATATACGTATGCCCTTAAGTTACCGATAACATCATTTCTGTTTTCATCTACTTCTGAATCTGGAATTCCTTATCCCCAATACCAGGTCCATGCCTACATAATCAGTCATCTAAAGAAGGAAATGCCAGCGCTGATCGGAAAGGAATCCAAGAAGAAAGATCTCATTGCCAATCTGCAGCGCACCTTTGACCAGATCTCTCGCGAGCACAACATCTCCATCGGCGACTTCCCAAAACTGGAGCGCATGCAGGAGCTCTTGGTCAACCACAACTTCTCCAACTTCAACACTCTCAAGCCCAAATTGATTGACTCTGTCGACGAAATGTTGGCTAGTGATATTGCTAAGTTGATGCAGTTGGTACCGCATGTGAGTAATAATTATTTCTATCATTATATGACGTCTGCATTTAATTCTTCTCTATGTATTTGCATTTGTGAATTTATTGAAATTCGAGTTTTTGTTTTCGTTCATACAAGGATATTTGAGTATAATCACTACATAATTTTGTTCTTAAAGATAGCATTACACCAAATACGCTGGTTCATAATAATTATTTACTTTACTTATTGTACAGTTTTAAAATTGTACGACGTAGTTATATAAGATATGCTTTGTTAAGGTTTATGCAAATTTATCGAACATATAATTAATATTTCAACCTTAGTTTGAGTAGATTAATTATTCATGGCTCTGATCTTCGTAGCTTAATATTTTCTTTATATCATATATATATATACTACATTTAAGTCATTTGCTATCGACAGAAGTCATTGTTGCAAGTGTATATGCTATTGTAGGGTTCGGGGGTAACTGTAAGTATCTTATATGGATGCATTGTGACCTAATTTTTAAATTAGATGTATAATTTATTTATTTATGTCTAGTTATCCATCCACCATTTTGATTCTGAATGTTTAAAATTGCATGAAAACGAATTCAGCCTTGTTGTATACTTTAATGTAGTCTGTCATGTGTTGCCTACGGTTAAGTTTATTAGCTTTTATGGTGGCATATCAAGTTTGTCACTTATGATTGTTTACATACAGATTTCCAGACCATTGTTTTAGTTAGTTTAATTAATCATAATATATTTCTTATACTATATTAGCTATGTTATCTTTGAAATTAAGATTGAATTATTTTAAAATAGGGATTTGATTCCAATTGTAGTTTAATCATGTGATTTTTGTTGGATATTGTAATCTTACGCTTTATCAGATTAATTCACACCAACGATTGTGGCAACCTCTATTGATATTTTATATGATTTTACTTCTTAAACATTTTTTTTGTATATATTTAATTATTTTCTCAGGCGACATTTTTATACCATTTAGCGTTACCATTATACCATATACTTATATATAGACTCTGAATAATCTGTTATGTTTGCCAACTATTATAATTCTGCTTAAATTTTATTAATTCTTCGTCTAACAGCCTTTCTTTCTTTATTTCTGTTCCATTCTCATTGTACTCGTTTAACTATCCGCTTCGTAATTGGGTCGTATGATTGTGCTAATTGCTGTTTCTCTGACGTGATTACATCCTGAATAGATTCGTTCAGTTATCAAGAATTGAATGTATGGAAACCCGTCTATAAATATGTAGAACGGTTGTTTATATGGTTATGTTTAATAAAATATACTACTTGTGTAAACATGAGTATAAGTTGTCAATTAGTTATACAATAGCTGGCAATATTTCTTATACTTAGATATATTCTAGGTTTTAATTAGTGATTTTTTAAAGTTATAATCCTTGTTCTTCAATGAATGAATTTATTTATTTAGGGTTGCAATATTTTTATTTGTGTTGATTAATCTCAACTAGGTATTATTGGTTTTTAGTTATTTGAAATACATAAATAATTAGTTTACTTAATTCCTCCTGGTAAAATTCAATTATAAATTTTACATAATTAACTGTGTATTGTTTAAAGTTCTCATGATAGATTATATTACTAATTACTTAACTACGATTGATTAAAGAGCTCACGAATCTGCTCACGATGATTTTGCACAAAATAAATTTGTCTCAAGTTCGTCGAAATGTTTTTGTTTAATTTGTCGTCTCACAGTGCCTGTACCTATAATGATGTATGCATACACGTCCACAGGCTTCTAATCAGTATGTATACATCTAGATTCTGTTTCATAATTTGCATGTTGTGACATACATTCACTATCATTTAGTGTTTTATAATGGGATGTCTATCCATCCTCGCCTTATATGTGATGTTTTATAACAATAGTTAAGATTTGTCTGCATCAAGTCTAACTATAGAAAATACAAATCGTCTTGTTGTGCAGTGGTAAAGGCAGTTGAACATTTCGAGCTGTAACCTACACTTACCTAGCTATGTATATTTAAGTTATGCCAATATTACGAATGGCACTGCTTCGGTTATCTATATCGATAATATCTTAGTCAACGCCTATATATTATTCATAGATCGATTAGCCGCGTGCCTTTAATACCTAGTCCGATTATTATGACGAAGTGATAATAAATACTATTTGTTGGCAGAATCACTTGTTTGTCGAAATAATTCTATGATGTTATTGGCATGATTGGGTTTATTATTTCCGGATTAAGGAGAGGGTGTGGTACTGTTGTGGATTGTTTGGGTTATACAAGGTTGTATAAACTGTTAATTCTAGTTTATTTTTAAAGATCGTTTGAAACGACGCGATCAAGTTAATGTAATTTATAAAATCAATCTTGCGTTTTGGTCATTAACTGGAACAAATATGTAATCAAAATAATATAGTATGTACTTATTTATAAATAACCATATCGCACACAGATAAGATTTGGTTTCAAAGTATATAATTTGAAATACTTTAATTATTGTTATCAATAAGGCTATTGATTATTTTAATTGTTATTCCGTTCAATGAAATATCAAATAAATTAATTTTCAGATTTAAAAAAAATCCTTTAAAAAATAATATTTTATTTATTTTTAGGAAATATACAAATTTAAAGATTATTTAAACCTATTTTAGGTCAAAACATTAATCCTTTATTTTTATTTTATAAAAACATATTAACTTGTTTTTATGTGTATATACTATTAACTTTTATCTAATTTTACTCCTAAATAGGAACAAGAGGTGGCTAGTATAGGTCCTCAAGTAAAGGGTGGCGTCTTCGATGTCCATAGCGACAATCCTTTCGGGTTCGGGGCCAGTGAAGGGCTCAACAAGGGCCGTTTTGAAGATGACTGGGTCGTGGGTAAAGATCGTTTTGAGGCAGATGAGGTGAATTATTTTATATTAAGCAATATCTTACCCCTAAACACTTTCTTTAATTTTGAAATAATTGACATAAGTACTACCAGTTCAATACAGTATTGATCTAATTTTGTTTATCAATTTGTATCTAACAGTCACAAGACTATTATTTATAGCAAAATACTGTTTGGTATTCAGATATTCCGCAACCTGAATCCAGCCAACGGGAAGTTGAACGGAGCCGCAGCTAAGGACCACATGATTAAATCCAAACTTCCCTACAATCAACTCGGAAAGATTTGGAAGCTCTCTGATGTGGATCAGGACGGTGCCCTGGACTGTGATGAGTTCGCTCTCTCTTGCTATCTCGTCAAACTCAAGTTGGACGGCACAGAACTTCCGGCCACACTGCCTGAACATCTAATACCTCCGTCCAAGAGGGGGATATCATAAGAATTTAAATGTCGACATATTATTATAGGTTAACATTGTTGATACTGTAGGTATTGGATTTTCTGAATAAGTGGTTGCTCTGTTAAAATAATGTATCCCGAGATCTAAGATGTTAATTGATCGATATTGAAGATAGTTGTGCTGAATAAGTATACCTTTCCCTCCCTATCGATAAATAATATGCTCCCAGGAGTACATTTAACTCCAGTAATTTTTTTAGATTATCAGTCAAAATAAATATTCATTCTTGAAAAGGGATTGAGTATGTTAACGCAATAATTTTTCTACATAATTTAACTAAATATTATATTGTTTTGATTGTGTCCCGCAAATTGTTGTGTACCATAATAATTAAGGATGCCTTAATACACTGGTAACTAGCAACTACTGTGAATTGCAAACAGCCAGACAATATTCAATTACTTATACTACAATTGACCAGTACTCCAGACTGTGATAATACAGAAGTAAGCCTTTGTTCTGGGTTTAAAGTGCTTATACTACCAATTTATACATTTCTCTGTTTTATTATATTCAGGCGAATTATCTATTCGTTATATATTCATACAAACTTTTGATGTTTCCCTTTCCATTTTATTCGGACTCATAAAATTGTTCTCAAATAATTGATAATTTATTGACGTAATCTATAGCTTCTATATGTTGCTGCCTTGGTCATAATATTACAATGTATGTTTAAATTTGGTGACTAGTTTTATTATGATGTATACATTATATGCTCTTATTATTTATAATCAATTGAGAATTTTGTTATTATTGTTATTAAATAGGAAATGTGTGTCAATGTGTAATCCAAGAATAAATATTGTTTTGAAAATTCATAGTGAATAATATTATACTGATTATTTTATGTGTATAATATGTAATTTTTTTGTTTCTAGTTTTTTGTTTTTTGACCAACGTATCACTAAGAAATATACAGGGTAGCCCATAAGTCGCGCAGTATTGGAAACTATACTTACAGTATAATAATTAAATTCCAAACGTTTAAATGTCAATAACAAGTTAATAATTAAAATCCAAATAAGAGGTGAATGTTCCATTTGCATACCATCTATTTCAAGGCACTTTTCAATGTGGGTTACAAAAGTTCATTGCACGTTTTGCAGGGCATCCACTGACAGTATTCTGTCACATTAAATTGGAAACTCACGAACAATGTTAACATATTAAGCTTGGGCCCCATCTTGCTGGAAGTACATTCATATTTAAATACTTCAGTAACAGAATATTATGGGATTTCTTCCCAATTAATATTTTTTGTTGTCCGCATTATGCGACGTTATTTTTATAAAAATACAGATACCTACTAAATCTGCATAAACATAATTAACATTTTCGTGATTTCAAACAGGGAATATTTATAGCATTTATTATTATATATGTAGTAATAATTATAATAACGTCCCTAATTCCAATTTTAATACATAAATATAAGTTATAAAATATCATTAAATATATAATAATCCATTAAAAGAAATATGCGATTTGAACATCTCCTGACTTTGATAGTACAGAAGAAGGCCCATTGTAATGTTTTGGCTTTAAATGCCTATATCTATATCAATTATAGTAAACAAAAAGTCTAGCACTAATATAGCAAGTTTTACATACACAATATTATATACATTTAATTTGACTACATTCTGTTTGTATGTGTGGTGCAGGCAATGACTTATATATTATTTATCTAGACCGGAAAACAGATCAATATTCAATAGTAATAAACGTCCACGGAAGAATATATCGATAATCAATGACAAATGGATGGGCGAAGTTGAACATTAACTGTAAGATTAATGAAATTTAAAAATTAATCGATTAATATTTATTGAAAACCCTCTTTAAAACGTAACTAATACCGTATATAATTGAAATGTGCTCTGAAAGTTTTTTTGATCAGTTTGCCGGTCTAGATAAATAATATATAAGTCAATGGGTGCAGGCCACTGCGGGCTGTGGGTTATTAGGGAAAGATAAATACATAATATAGAATTTATTTACGTCGTTTGACTTTTTAAAAATGATTTAATCTTATTTTTTTTTAATTTCTGTTTTGATCATAGATTAATAATGTCTTATAACAAAACGTCTGTTGATAATTAGGGACGATCGAGACCATTGTTGTATATATTAAAATACGATGGTTATGTATATTTTTTTACTACATATCCAAACATAAATATGTTGGATATGTGTGGATATGTAGTAAAAGATATACATATGTATATATTGTAAAATATATATTTATATTAGAAGTCTGTGATTTCACCTCGTTTTATATTACGAATATCTGAGTAACACTCCGTCCTTTCAGATACTTATTTTGAAGTAATTTAAATATTTTATATGTTTACATAGGCAGATCAAGTTTTGAATGTGTAGATAATTTACCTCTGTTTTTTGAAAGAAATTTATAAAGTATTAGAAAATATGGCTGAGTAAATGCAATTTATTTCTGAAAATAAATTTGTTTTAGAAAGTATACTGATTATAATGACTATCATTTTAATATTAATTGAAATGACTATCATGGAGGGCTTGATTTGCAATGAGCAGTTTAACGACTTTCAAAAGACTTCCTATAAAATAACATAAAAACGTATCACCCAATAATTACACTTTGGGAAAAATAATGTTTTCAATATTTTACTTATTTTATCTTAAATTATATAATAGGTTTGAGAGGAAATGTTGCACTTTCAATTTAGGGGCTGACACATATCCCAGGCCCCCTCCTGCCCACCTGTGCCAATGTGCCTGTTGAAAAGATATACATTGAAAAAGAAACCTCTGATTATGATTTGATAAAGTCAATGCCTTTTAATTTAATTAACTATAAAGCATTAACATGTTAACCAAATTAATCATAACCAATAAAATTAAATTCTATATAATACAATATATACAAGGTTACCTAAAAATAAAGCCTCATTAAAAAATTAAAAAAAACATTGATTCTAATTATGCAGGTTTACATTATAGAATAATATTTATTTTTAAATCACTATAAAAGTATTATTTTATTAACCATTTATACCCAGGTGTACAGATTCAAAAGTTGCTTGCTAGAAACTGCTATATAAAATTTTGAGTTATGAAAATTCACAAAATTCAAATTCTTGATTACTATTGGCTGTTGTATAATTCTTAAATTTATTGGGT
>JAUZNC010003763.1:10723-37468 GCA_034780395.1 Vannuccia rotundouncinata | reverse complement strand
TATTAATAAGCCGTTGTTGATTTGACATTAATCAATATATGAAGTGAACTGCCGTTCATCTAACTGTTATTTCGTTGGTGAATGCTAAAATTCGGACTTGAATAATTGAGTTTGTCGATGAAAATTATTAACGCATTTGACTTGAATGTGCCGCTATTGTTCTGAATTTGGTCGTTGATGGCTGATAAAACCTGTATTAAGTAACGCACAGAAATTATGGAGTTATACTGATCCTCAATAAAAGCTTTCTCTTGACAAACATGATTACGTATAAAAGACTTCTTAGTTTGGATGACACTATACTTCAGAGTATTAAAGAAATCAGGTTCCAAAAGAATAATCGTTGTTTTTAAAGCATGTAAGAATGCGACATTAATATATGTACAAGATAGGGTGGGCAACACGTTTAATACTTAAACGTGTTGCCCACTCTATCTTGTACATATATTTATTCATTCACATAATTAGGCAGGCTACTGTGAAAATTTGTGAAATAAACAACTTTCATACAGCATTGCGCTTTTTACTTTTTACTTTCTTATAATATAATAATTGTTCCATTAATATATTAATCGGATAAATATTTGTTTAAAAATAGACAACAAATATAAAAAGTGTTTCTTTTTAAATAATATTTTATAAGCACTTTATGAATATTAATAAATAGGATTTTTTTTGCATTGCTGTCATATAATAATTAAACCAAAGATAGATAAAGAATGTTTCATTTATAAAATCTAATTATAAGTAAACAGTTGTAATTTGTTTATGGTGAGAATTTTAAGTATGAAATTAAGTATTCTAAATGTCATTTTAAAATAAAAAGTCAATTAAACTAAATAGATTCAATATATAATTTATATTATCTGTTGTCAACATTAAGTCATTAACTATTATTTTAATTCAATAAAATTATAATTCAACTAATAATCATATGGAAATTGGAATTGCATAAATCTTTCTCTTTATATATAAAGATTTTGCAGTATATATTTTTAGAATTTGGAATTTCCAGGTTTATCTGTTATTAAGTTTCATAATAATATATTATTATTTTCATTATTCAGCTTTATCAAATTATCAGTATTTATCAAAATTCATTATATATATATATTTGCATATTTTTTTATTGATCATGATTGATGATTATTGATGATGATATGTCAGATAGTGATTCATCTGATGAGTAGTCTATTGGTGATAATGACAATGATTATATGTGAGGACTATTTAACTGAAAATATATCATTTGATGATAGTAATGGTGAAGAAATTGACTTAGAAGCTGTAACGAATACTGCTCCCAATGAAACTCAGTGGTTTATTGATCCACTAAATCTTTGATAAACACCAAGATGAAATATTCAAAATTTACAATGTCAACCAGCTGGTCCAAAATCTGTTGCAGCACAAAATTCTAACACTGGTCTAGAAGCTTTGGAACTTTTTATGACTCCCAATATTATTGATATCCTATATCAGCATACATTACAAACTAGTATTATATATAAAAGGACACATCCAAATAATTCTTTCTCAAACATTGATATTCAGCATGAGGATTTGCTTATATTGGATATGCTACAAGATTGATGAAGATAGAAATCAACAAATGTAATACCTTGTGGAAAATAGAATTTGGTGATACTTTATGCAAAGCTTCAATGAGTCACATAAGTTTCAATTTATATACTCAATGCTAAGATTTGATGATTATGCAACATGCCTGGAACATTGCAGGAATGATCGCTTTGCTTCTGTTAGGGATATACATAATGAGTTATCTAATAATTGCTCACTTCACTGGACACCAACAAAACATGTAACTATTGATGAGCAAATATTATCATTTCATGGTGATTGTCCCATCAAAATCCATTACAAATGACTTTTGTATGTTGTTGAGACCTAACTAAAAATAATAATTGGCCTGGTCTACACTAAGCTGGTCTAACCAGAGCTAAATGTTATATATAACATCTGAAATTGTTGGGAAAATAACTTATACTTCACAATTAAATAAAAAGAGAACTATATATTTAGGTTTTGTAAAATAAAGTGATAAAATAAAATTATAAAATAAACAAATAGAATACCTATTTTGCTTAACATAATTTCTTTAAGTACTTTAATTTCTTTAATTTCTTTAAGCTTGGAGAAGAAGAAAATATTCAGTATTGTCTATATGTTATTTATTATTAAGGATAAATTTTCTCATTTAGGTAAATAACTTTAAATTGATCAATCGAATTAAGGTAATCTGCCTAATTCTTAATTTTTACACACAAGCTAAGAAATAATTTTAAATGCAATAATTTTAGATTGCAAATCTAATTAAAGCATAGATATAAAATGTCTATGAATCTATGAATATTGGTAATATAAAATGATAAAAAGTCTTTTGGAAATAATATTTTATTTTTATAGAAATATATTTTGTTTGATAGAATACATGTAGATATCAAGAACACTTTCCATTTATTTACAAATTTATGTAAAAAATGATGATATAATGATTACATAAATATATTTTATAATAGTACCTAAATTATTGTACATTAGATTTTAATGTTTATTTCAAATTTTTTTTGACTATTTTATACATATAAAATGCATTCAATGAAAAATAAAATGAAATCTGATCTAGTAACCTGACTAAATAGAGAATTCATTAGCCAATAAGAATCTATAATTTTAATTTTGTATCTTTCTTATAAGTGAAATTTTACATATCCATTTCTAGGAGACAACTTTGTAATCTGTTTACCCAGGCACAAATGGTTAAACCAATTTGGTCATTATCATAATTTTATATCGAGTTTAACTCCTGTAACCAGACTCAGATTCAAAAATATTTCAGGATTTACATATTATTTTATGTAATTGTTAATTTTAGTTTGTAAAATAGGCTGCTAAATGTTTTAAAAAGTGTAAATATTATTAACAAAGATGCATAAATCTATTATTTAATTAACCAAACATGTAATCTGTATGAATTAATATTAATCATTTTAAAAAGTAGGTTTATTACACTTATTTGATTTTGAATTTCTTAACTTATTTATTAATCTTCCTAATATGAGCCTCAGTTGTCCAAACCTATTTTATGTGACTTTTAGCTAATGTGTTGGACATAACAAAAATATTTTCAATTGTCAAATTGCATTCCTCTTAGATTTGATTCTTTTTACTGAAATCATTAATTTTTTATTCAAAACAGTAAATGTGTGTCTTATTGTATCTGTAAAGCTGGATCCGCACGGTTCGACTTTTTGCTTCGATTCGATTAGTCGAATCGAAAGGACCATCCACATGATGTTTGTATGCTTCGATTTTTTATTTTTTTGCTGTTTTTCAATGAAATAATTTACCAATTAGCGATTAATAATGAAAAGAAGAAAGGTTTTAGCACTTGTATGTTCTCTTTATTTGTATATTAAAAATAAAACGAAAAGTCAGTGGCGTCATCCAATACATGATACCAACAAAAGTGTTTTTGGTACATCAGGTCTATTTTTATGATGTATTATTTCAAAATTTACCAGAATGGATAAGCTACATTTTAAGCTACATGTCCTTCCTCGACATTTTCATATTTTCTTTATATTGCCCTCTACGTTTAATGATTATAAAAAATAAAGAAACATATACATTTCGATATTAAATAGGATATTATTATATTACATTTAATAAATAAATTTAAGTAATAAATAATTAAAATTATTGAAATATATTGAAAATTTTTATAAAAATCGAAGGAAAAATAGAACATGTTGAATACATTCGATTCGACTAAAATCGGACATTTTGCTTCGAGTTTGACTAAAGTCGAATCGAAGCAAATTATACTCGTGTGGATGGACTTTCGACTACTTTTTCATTCGATTCGACTAAAATCGAAATGAAATCGAACCGTGTGGATCCAGCTTAAAAGGTATACAATTTTTGAATCCAAATTTGTATGAACACTGATACTCTAATTGTTGTAAAAATATACACAGACATCAATTTTGTATAATCAAAAGATACAAAAACATAAAATTTGTCTATAGATATTGTAGATATCTAAATTTCTGAAATTGAATTTGATATGTTGACTTGATATTGAATAACAAGGCAATTCCAGTTATACTTTTATATTTGATTTTTGTTTGTTCTGTAAACTTCAAAGTATAAAAGTGTAACAATGAGTAAATATAATTTATTTAACTATTTTTTTTCTTTTTAGATTACAGAATTCGATTTATTTTGTAGTAATTTTCAGTTATTGAACTCTTTAGCATAAAATGTATTAACTAATCGTAAGAAAATGATAAAATATTTCGTATCAAAAATTGTAGATTGAGATTATTTGTTGAAGATATTAAAAAATATAGTTTTATGTTTTATTTATTTTTTGAGGTAATACAAATTTATTATCTGTTTTGAATTACATCTGTACTTAAAAATATCCCACTTTATTACCAATAGATCCTGCATGAGAGATGAAAAAAATCTTCAATGACAAAACCCTTCTCAAAATATTGTCAACAAGCGAGTCCGTTCTAGCAGGATTTCTGTTGAAGGGCCACATCAACAAAAAGAAAGAACCCAAGCGATACTACTTCTCTCTTCGGGCGGGAAATGTTCTCGTTTACTACTCAGGCCCGAGCAGTACGGAGCCTCAGGGCGTGATCTTCCTCGAGGGCCACTCGGTGGAAATGGGCGATGACTACGATGGCCGGCCCAGTCTGATATTGCGGTTTCCAACGCTGGAGAAGAGAACCCTCTTTCTGGTCGCTGACAGTGTTGAGGAATTGGATACCTGGATATTGGCCCTGTCGAAGGTGGGCACCGACTATCTCTCATTGACAGTGGACGAACTGGAAGACCAATTGCGGGCGTTAGAGGACCCGGGAAGTCATGCAGCCCAACCTGTACATCCGAGTGACCGGGCCAGGGGCTTCTGTCTCAACACACGTCAGAGAGACAACCCCTTTGAGTTGGACAACGCGGAGGAGACCTCAGCAGAGTTACTGCTGTGTATAGCCTTGTTTCAGCTCGACTTTGATTCTGTGCACAGTCGTGTCCGGTCGTATTGGGAAAGCAATTCTGCCTTGAAAGCATGTCGTGGATCTCCAAAATTGCCAGAGGCTGGTGCGAATGAGGGAGCTGTGGACAAAGAACCTGACCTTATTGCTTTTGATTGATAGATTCGATTAGGAAAAGCTGTGTCTATCCATTATGTAGCCCTATTCGAGCTGTGATATATACATATAAATTAAAAGTGCAGCAATGTGTAAATATAATTTATTTTAGCCTTTTTGGATAAATAACAATAAAATATATTGAAATTTTTTATATTTACAATTTGATGCTAATGCTTCATCTGTTTGACACATTCCTACATATTACATATTTATAATTTTATTTGAAAATATACGTGTGATACTTGCTGACATATACTAATGAACGATTTAACTAAAAAAATAGTAGTTTATCCATATGTATATATATATTATACTTCCCATAAATTAGTAATACTACTGAAATTATTTTAAAATAATTTAATATTAAAATGAACAATATTATTTTATTTCTATCTGTGAACTATCCAACTCGAATCCCAGTTTTTACTGTTCCTTTTTTATAATTATAGCTGTGAAATACGTGATAGTATTATTTATTTATAGACAATTCATTCAAATATGCTTCATTCGATATAGTTGAAGGACAAGCTGTTAGGTCCCATGTTATCTATGACAATTTATATTGACTTTGTGTACATCTATGTATAACAAACGAATTATTCTATAATAATTTCAATGTGTGCGCGGAAGATCTTTTTATTATACGGCTAACCCGATAATGTTTATATGTATTTTATTACGATATAAAAAATTTGAAAAAGACTAATCTAATTTTGTTTCATAGCAAAAGTTTTCTACGCATTCTTTCTGCAAAAAAAATAGTTTTTAATAAAACTAAATATTTACCATTTTCATTGATATTTGAATAATTTTTATAAAAACTTTTTCATTATTTTATTTATTTAAAATTATTAATGCTATTTATTATTCCTATTTATACAGTGGAGAATTTGTACCTCTCGTTTTATTGGAGCTATATGTTTCTACATTCATAAAATATAATTTAGTTGAAAGCCCATTGGATTTAACAATATCCCTTTGTAATTTATATAAGCGTTGAGAACATACATTTCATCTTATTATTATTATATTAGGACAGGTTCTTTGTACATAGTATATATTTATTGTGTGTAATTGTCATTTTTGATGAATATGTCTATTTTATATGCAATGCATAATATTCAATAATTTCAATGAGAATTAAATGGATATTTTGTATTTCGTTTTTCGTTTTTATATATACAAGAAAAATATGTTTCATTTAATTATTTCATCACGATATTAAGTAAAAATCCGAAGTTTGGGTATTATATCCTTTAAAATTTTATTTAATTGTTAAAAATTCGTCAGTACTAACCAGACAATAATTTAAAAAGGCATTTGTTTTACAGCTACATAATAATTAGTTCACATAAACTATATTTTCATTATATCTACTCATTAAATACACAAACTAAGGTAAACTATTTCTAATTGTTAAATTACTGACAGTGTCATAAACTATTCGAGTGCACTTATAAAATATAGAACAACCTGAATAGAATTATGACAGTTTTTATCTCTTAGACGGCTAATGACTCATGAATTCTAGCGCTAATTAATTAAATGCAACAAATAGAAGTTTCTTAATAATGAAATATAATTGAATTTTTCAACAATAGCAATTAGATTGTATGCCATAGACTATTTCTATGACATTTAATATTGATGGAACTAATTTGATTTTGCACATTTTTTGGTTCTTTGTAATTTTGTTGTTTGCATAATATTTGTTATTACTGATTCATTAAAATAATCATTTTACAATTTTTGGGTGGCATAACTCCTTTTAATATCTTCAAAATGTAAAAAACGAATATCTAGATAATTAATATCGCACAACTAATTTTATAAGTCATTTACTAGCTATATAGTATAAATAAAATACTTACCTATATGAGTTTCTTTAGTTCATTTATGGTTTATTCATTCGCCAAATAAAGAAATTTGGGAGTTTCGTTTTTTATAATATTGAATAAAAATATTTATTAAATATTGATAAAATTAAACCCATAAAACAAAGAAGAAATGAACTTTTGAAATTATTAACTGAAATATGTAAATATAATTTTGTATATGAAACACTTTTTGTTTGTTAGCAATATATCTATAGAAAATAATATAATTGAGTGAGAAAATTACTTTGTAGATACATTTTATTACTACAGATAATATAATGTTATTGCTTTACATAGGTCGTGAAATACAATACAAGTTATACTTTCTGAAGTAGGAGGTATTAATAATTAAAAGAGAACTTATAATATATATACACACACACTATCCGTTTGTTTAAGGATATCAAAATTTTAGATGAAACGAATAACATTTTTTTGTGGTTATTACATCCATGAATAATAATAATAATGTTAATTACTGATTAATTTCATAAGAGAATGTCGGAAGTTTTAAAAACGTGATTATAAAAAGGTTAAATTTATAAATAACAAGGAAAACAAGTTCACATTAGAAGCATTCAACATATACAAAGATTGTTGAAAAAAGTAATCGCGGTATAATCCCTTTAAAGATGAGTAACACAATCGACATCCAAATATGTCCAGGGTAGGTGACTACTTCTTTCCGCATTTCTTGGCTTGAGCGACTGTGAATAAATGTGATCCTCGTCATTGTCTTTCTCCGGAGGTTCAGGGGCAGTTCTCTTCCTTTGCAGAAGTACCGGCGTCAAAAGTTCTTTTGATACCGGTGTTCGACCAGAGGAAGGAACATAATTGTATGCATCTTGGTCATTATCAATACTGCTATCACTGTCTGAAATCGGATCTCCAGAAAATCCTCTCATTGTTGGATATTTTTGCACCTGAGGAAAATTTTGTTGTTCAAATGTGAACGGCCCTAAATTATGTGTATCCTCAGATTGTATTGTGCCTGCATTGCTACTTGCCTCATTTTTCAGACATTGCGGTGTCTGACCTGTCTGGTAAGGGTTAGAATTATTTTCAAATGTAGATGAGGGATTTCTTAATAAAGGAGTTACAACAGAATTCCGTCCAGATTCTACATGCACATACTCATAGGCAAGACTGCCTTTCTTGCTAGGCCTTCGGCTTTTTGATATTGCCTTTAGATCACTGGCATTTAAATCACTGCTTTTCGAGGAAAATTGTTCCTCTTTGTAGACCTGATTTCCTTCTAAAGTAGGTTGTCCCCCATTTGACCAAGTTGAATCAGGCTTACTTCCAGTTTCGCTTGCTATAACACTAGAATGTTTTCCAATTTGCGACGATATTGAATCATTCCCATCTACTGATAAAGAGGTTCTTAACAATGGAGTCACTACAGAATTCCGTCCAGACTCTACGTGCACATACTCATAGGCAAGACTGCCTCTCTTATGAGGCTTTTGGCTTTTTGATATTGCTTTTAAGACGCTGTCATCTAGGTCGCTATTAACAGATGTAAATGTTTCAGTTGTGTCAAAGTTTCTTTGAGCTCCTTGCTGGGAAGCAATTGACCATCCAGTGTCAGCATTTCTACCTGACTCATTTCCATGACCGCTGGGAATATGTCCAATGACTGACGAATCTACTTCAATTTCACTCACTGGTGCAGAATGTCTCAACAATGGAGTCACAACAGAATTCCGTCCAGACTCTACGTGCACATACTCATAGGCAAGACTGCCTCTCTTATTAGGCCTTCGGCTTTTTGATATTGCTTTTAAATCACTGGCATTTAAGTCACTGCTATTAGATGCAAATTGTTCAGTTGTGTGAATAAAATTCATATCTAAGGGTTTCGGATGATGATTTGAACCAATTGACCATGCTGTTCCCGACATGCTTGGATCATCACTTCCAATAAAACTGGACTCTTGACCTGCACCCAAGACTCTAGCTTGGCCTTCTTGTACAAAAGAATGAGACTCAGTCTCCTGTTGTTGAAGATGAGAACTAAGAGGCCATTTCGTAACTGATATAGATGGATCATCTCTTCCAATAAAACTGGACTCTCGATCTGCACCCAAGACTTCAGCTTGTCCTTCTTCTTCAAAAGAATACGTATCAGTCTTTTGTTGTTGAAGATGAGAACTAAGAGGCCATTTTGTGCCTGACTTAAAAGGATCATCATTTCCAATAAAACTGGACTCTTGCTCTGTATCTGGGAGTCTTGTTTGTTCTTCATGTACAAGATTCCGCCTCTCAATTGCTGGTGTCGATACTTCTGAATTACGACCAGAATCTGCATGAACGAATTCATAAGCAAGACTACCACGTTTCTTAGAGTGTTGACTTTTTGAAATGGCTTCGATCACGTTGTCCTCTTGATCACTGTCGGATTCGGAAGGCGGATTTTCTGCTGCATCCCCATAGCGGTCATTTATCTCACATTGAGAATCAAAGGACGCCGTATCGCTGGTTTTACGATGATTGTTTTCGCTAGTCGTATCTTCTAACAATGATTTCGGTGCAAATCCACCTAAAAATTAGAAATGTTACAAAATAATTTGTATAAATTACCTCCCAATATATATAAAAAATTTATTTTGTAATTTAAAAATGAAAAAAAATATCAACAAAATTTGTAACAGCAATAAATTTAAAATAAATAGTTTATTTATTTATTATTTTACCAATATGAAAGTACGCAGCAAATATTTAAAATAACAAATTAAATTAAATTCAATAGAAATTAAATTTATTTCATTAATTAACCATTACTAAATTTATATATCTTTGTATTTAAAGTTATATTAAGTTATATTAAAGTTATATTTAAATCATATAATATCTTGTATCAATAGAGGGGATGATTCTATATGATTTTTATATCTATTACAGAAATCGTTTAGTATCTTTTTCCTTCTATTTCTACTTATATAATCTTAGTATAGCACACCTCTTAAATGTCCAGTGGGTTGGTAACTTTCAGGTAATGCACGATTTTTACTTGTTGTGATCCAATTTTCAGAAGGATCAACTTGAGAATTGCTAGAACTCGGTGTGGACCTAAAATCATTCGATAGCTCCTTCTCCTTGACCTTTGAAAATATAGTTATTACACAATTATTTTATTTATTGTTTTAAATTTCACAGCAATTTAAAAATTAATATTTACAAAAAGTATTAAATCAGAAACTTTTCCATTTGATTTAATAACATTTATTAAAACAATTAATCTATTACAAAGTGTTATCATTAGAATTTCGCACTATTTAAGACAATTTGTAGAAAGGGATGTCTGTACCTCACTAGCCAATCTTTCGCGCATCTGTACATCCATGACATTGGCTGCATGTTGTCGTTTCTTGTATCGTGTTTTCTCATGTTTTGAATCAGGAGAAGACTGATTTTGATCCAATGTCTTCAGAAATCAACAAAACAAAAATATAAACTTATGAATCTTTCAATGTTGAAGTTAAAAAAGATTATATACTCCCCCACTAACCTGATGTGCTTCGGTGTGTTCGTACGAAGAACCTCTATCTCCATCCATGTCTCTATAATAATTGTAATGAGGAGGCGCTTCATCCACATCACTTTCTGAAAGACTCTCGCTGTCCTGAAAATCTTCTTCCTCCTCCTCTTTGCAGTTGGCAGCAGAGTGGAACATCTGATCGCACATGATTACTAGGATACTGACATTCTCTTCTGAACCATATGACTGGAGGTAGAAATTTATGGAAACATTAATAATTTTAGAAAATAGAAAATAATTATACAGCTATAATACAGACGAAACAAAGCATTTTTTATATTGACAAGACACGAATTACAGCATAAAAACAAATGTTTGATCGTCTGTCAACATTAAAAATTTCACCAAATACCCGCAATTAACGAACGGACACACCTGAGCCAAATCCATCAATCGTTTGGTTGCTGAAATTGCGGTTCTAGTATTTTGAATTTCTTGGACAGCTTCTTCTGGAGTGACAAAATCCCAGAACCGATGACTGGCTAGAATTATAAGGCTACTAGCATCCACGTTAGCGGAGCAGATATGAGGCGTTGGCAGCACAAAAGGGAACAAGTAGGAGGATCCGAGAAGGCGCGAACATCTAGATGTCGCGTTGATCTGATAGACAGGAATGTTTTGACAACTCAACGACTATTATATTAAATTATGTTAAGCAATTATTTTATTTGTGTATTATTATCATAAAAATAAATTAACCAAACAATACATTATAGTTATAAAGCTATTATTCTAAAATGATTGTCACAAAACAGCAAAAATTCGTAAACATCTACTAACGATAATTTATCATGGTAACGACAGAAAAGTAAAAGTTTGATCATTTTATAGTTAATATTTAAATTTATAGTTGTATCGAAAAAATAAGATTGTGAAGTAGTAATACGATAATGTCCTGGGGTAAACTTTAATATCTTTTTAATTAATCTCATTAAGAAACTATATCGCTATACTTATTTAATTAAGTTGATTTTAAGATATTATACCTTATCATCATCGGTGATAATTCCGCCACAATCACGAACTCTGTCACGTTCCGCGGCATCTTCGGAGACCCGAAAGTTTCTGCTCACCACATCTACTTCTCCGCCCGTGGCCACCACAATACCGACATCACCAAGGTTACCCGCCATCATCTGCCACTGACTGCGCTCTTCGTCCGAGTGATTTGAGAAGGTTTGTTTGAGATAGACAATACCACAGGAGGCTCCCAAGCGCTGCCCTAATCCGCGCAGACTTCTATAATAGTAATTTGTAAAGTGACGTGGCACACTATTAACGCATATGAGGAATTAAATGAGGTTTATTACTTGTGCAATGTAAGCAGAGTGTACTTTACAGCATCGGCATCGGTTCTACTTCGGCGAAACTCATTGAGAAACACTTGCGGGCAGATGGACTGAAGAATACGTGGAACCTGTTTATTGTAACCGCCATCAAACATAGCGAACATTGCCGAGTCTGGTTTCGGAAAATGGATCTTTCGGACCACGGAAATGTACAGTCTAGATATACAAATAATGGTGTTAAAATAAATTATATGACAAATGGTTGCATATATATATAATATAAAAGAAGATAATGATTTTAGAATTATTTTAAAACATTTAACATTAAAATTAAGCCGATTATTCCATCAAACTTTGTATTAATATTAAAAATATTAAAATACAATATGTTATACTTTGATTTGTGTAAATTGTAAATTTAAATTAAGTTAAAATATTAAGTTATACAAGTTAATTTTAAAACTACAAATCTATATTATTATCACAGTATTGTCATATATAATTCTTTTATTATGATGTTTTTGATATTATAGATTCCGGCACAGCACTCACTTATTCCTATTACCAGCTGTTTCTGCAAGGCCAGCCTCGACTGTGAGGTTCTGTTGAGAGATAAAGCTTAAAGGAACAGTCCCTGGAACTTCGCGGTTTTCACCCGACATATCAACCAGACACAGGCGCCTCTTGCCTCTGTCGAGAGGGAAAAGTAAATTCCAGCAAATACTTTTAAATTTATGATAACTTAAGTCATTATGATAACTTAAAATACAAAACATTATTATGAATTTTAATTATTTTTCTAAACCTGTTCCAATTATAGTATAATTTATTATAATTTTAATTATCATTCATATTTTTTTTAATTTAGAGTCAAAATTAATTGTGAGTCTACTTTATCTCTCCCAAATGTTGCATAGAAATATTGAGATGAGTATTTCCAGCTACATCGATCATTTCCAAATTCGTGTTTTCTAGTTTAGCAAAACATAGTCCGAACAGGGTATTGTAGGCTAAATCCAGGATCTGAAATATGGAACAAGACAAACGTTATTTATAAAGTTAGTATAATTTAACAATTTTAAAATAAAATGTTCAAACCCAAAACCAAACCTCTGAAACCATTATACTAATTAAATGTTTAGCGCAGCGTCTTTGTGTGAAACTTAGTAATATGTCCCGAGCAAATGACCCATCTCCGCTAAGCTCTGTCGATATTTTCACCAGAAACCTAGACCCCTAGAGCTCTATCTTGTCTACGAATTGTCTTAACTTTCACTAAATAACAAGGAAAAGTATAAGTTAAAATCGATAATATGATATATCTAAATACTCTGATTCCTGATGATGAAAGACCATCTGGTATGTCCGTCAGTTTATTTGTGTGAGCTCGAAGAATTCGGAGTCGAGGCAGAGTGACAAGTGACTCTGGGATGACCTTTATGAAGTTGCCTGATATGTTCAGTTCTTCAAGCATTTCAAACTCTTTGACGAAGCTGAACACAAAAATAATAAAAATCTCAATAATGGAATAAATTACAGTCGTACAAAGTTTGATAATTCTCTACATATGTATTCGAAAAGTCAACTAACCTTTGCTCTCTTCTATGCATCAATTAATAAAGGATTAAAAAATGTATATAGTTTAATTTTCTTTAATTTCACTTACATGGTTGGAAGGCAAGTTATCTTGTTATGGGAAATGTGAAGCACTCGCAATCGCTTGTATGACGTTACAACTCGGAGAGATTCATCCCGCAGACGATTGAAAGAGAGGAAAAGTTCCTGAACACGATGACGATCCTCAGAAGTCTTCAGTTGTGGCAACTTGGTAAGTCTGTTCCCACTCAAATTCAGAATTCTTAACCTGAAATAAAATGAGAATTAGCACTAATGGTTGCTATAATATCATAATACTACTACTATAAATATATAACTACAAATATATATAAAATTATGAAATTTTAATTTCTAAATATTTAATACTTTTAAAAATAAAACTATTCGAGGTTAGATTCGAGGTTAATTTATTCATTTCAAATAGTTTTATTGATATAACAAATATTATGAAGTCATAAAAAATTAAAAAATGTATATGTTTGAAGATATAAAGATTTCAATACCAAAAATCTACCATTACTAGCGAACATATTAAATGTATTTTTGGTAGTCAATCTTTACTTTGACTAATGAGTTAATTCCATAAACATTTAAATATACATCTATACTTTAACTAAATATGCAATCTAAAATTGATTCATTTGAAATTTTTAGGCAGCTTGTTAGGCAAAAAACATCAATTTGATTAGTTAATTTGAAATTATAGTCATAATTCTTTAAATTAATTTATGTTAGTTTTAATGTAATGTCTATGGTTATATCTATAAATAAATAAATGTCTCTATTATGTAAATACAACTAGAGATTGATTGGAATGTTAATTACAGAACAAAGTTTGAACTCCTCCATATAGGGTGAACGTTTATTATCTCAAACGTCAATTAGAGTGTTAAACAAGTTTGCGTTTTTCTTATACTATACCTATAGTTCGTAGATATAATTATTTAGATATATTTTTTCTGATAATAGTAGGATTAGTTCTAATTTACAGTCTATACCTGTAGGCCACGTCGAGAAAGTTTTCATCAATCTCCAGAAGATGATTGCTGTGTAAATCGAGTTCCTCCAAAGATACATGATTGATTTCTGATGGGAACTGGTTTATCACGTTGTGGTCTGCCCGAAGGATCTTCAACTTGCTGCTTGGCTCAGAGAAAATGCTTTATGGAGACGTAAAGAAGAAACTGATATCAAACATTAAAAAACGAAAATATGATGCAAAACATTAAAAAATGTAATAATCAAAATATTCATGTTATATTCTAAATTGTCAAATGAAAAAATAATTTGTTATTACAGCAGTTACATAGGTATTCAATATTATACGATTAATTTGGAAATATATTATTGTTGGAAATTAACGCACAATTGAAAATATTTTGTATTATTAAATAGATTAGATTTTTGGACTATGCAATATTTAGATTAGTAGTGTATATATGGCATTTTTGGTTTATGAAAAATAACTCATATTGCAGAATAAACTAAACTTATACAAGCTATTTCATTACGAGAACATAAGGGATTAGCTGCAAACAAAATTATAACATATTTCTTTTAGATTAAAATTTAAAAAGCAGTGAATACAAAAATATATGGAAATGAAACTTCTAATTGATTTCGTGTTGATTGAAAGTTATATACTATCTATGTGTATATTATATGTACATTCACTAGATACAACTTTCAGGAAAAACGATTATGCTTTATTTTATTTATTGGAGAATAAGAAAACTTAATATGCTGAAAATTAATATTGATCTTTAGTTTTATAAGTTATAATATGTTTTTTTGTTGGAATATTCATATATATGAATTATATATGAATTCATATATATTACATTTAATATGAATTTTTTAATAATATAATGGTTCCCTACAAATTAATGTGTGATACATTACAAGCAACATATCTCAAAATTATTGTGAATAAAATTTTTTAAATATTACTTTATGAATAAATGACTGACAATTTTCAACAAATGAAAAACAGTAGCTTGCAGGATTAATGCCCTTCACCGAAATATTAAAATATTTGACATAGGTAATTTTATTAATCATTACGAATTATACTATTATGTTAAAAAGCCAACACAAATGAGGTATGTAATTACTTTCTTGGTAATAAGTATAACTGATTATTAGAAGCAAGAACAGTTTTCAACAGGTAGCAGGTTCCAATGAAATCCGGAAGTTCTGTTAATCGATTAGAGGAGACATTGAGATACTCCAAGAGATCTGGTTTGGGTTCTATCACCAGTGTTTCAATTACTGAAAATTAATCGATTAAAAAAGGAACAATTTTAAACAAGACACGAGTTGTTTATTTCTGGAATATTAGATGAACACTAACGGTTTTGAGCACCATTGACTTTCTGCAAAGAGGTGCCGTTGAGCTTAAGCTCTCGAATATGATTTCGACTGCAGTTGATGTGGACGAGACTTGGTACAGATAAAAGATCCAGATATGGAATCTAACATGAAACGTGAAGGGGAGATTAATTGATCAACAATTATTAGTGGAATGTTTGAACTAATTAAGACTGATTTCGGCTTATTGTATGTGTAAATTAATACCTATATTTAGTAGAGAAAATTACTTAAAAGCTGTATAAAACTCTTTTATGTCAGAATCCTAATAAATCAAATTATAAGTTAGAATCAAAATCGATTTGTTTAAAAATGTTTTTAATGATATTTATAAATAAAATTCTTCTCACGGAGTTGTCCTTAATTTCTAAATGTGTCAACGATGTGAACATCTGGAAGGCTTCAGTCTCCTTGGTCGGCAGAGTCAGTCGATTCAGTCGAAGGTCGAGTCGCCGAATACTCTTTAAACGGGGAAGCTTCTCCTCCAAAGACTCAATTCTGTTACCGGAAAGATGAAGACTCAGAGTAGACCCTCCGGTCATGTCGCAGACCACGTCGGGTATGACATCAAAGAGATTGAAAGAGATGCCGAGATAGGTGAGACTGGATAGAGAGTTGAGCTCTTCGGGAAGATCACGAAGAAGGTTGCTATGTAAGTGAAGGAACTCCAATCTAAAAGAAGATTTGTGTACATATTATACAGTTAATAGAGGGTTAACATTAATTCTCTAAATCATTATACTGCGTTCGAAATGTAATAAGTTATTAACTAATGTTATACTAAGAGATCTCATTTAAAAATAAAATATTGTAATTTTTGTAAACGAAAATGAAAAAATTTTATCTAAAGGAATTTTTTATTAATGATGAATTTAATCTATTATATATTATCATTTATTACTCTCCCTAGCTTAATTAAATATCTCTCTTTATTATTCACTTTCATTTATAGTTTCATAAGATTTTATATTAAAAGTTATCTTAAATTGGACCAATACATAAACAATATATTCCACCGTTTCCAGTGAGATTTTGGAAGAATTTCAAATAAAATCCAACCATCTTCAAGCCACAAAGATAAATTAAGTAAACAATCATGTATTTCTTACTTGACCATCTGTTGAATGTTTGGAGAAACTTCTTTGATCTTATTGGATGAGAGGTTGAGATCAATGAGAGTCCGAAGGTCACAAACACACTCTGGAAAACTTTCGAGACGGTTGTCAGAGAGATTTAGAACGCTCAACGATGTGAATCTGCAGAATAAAAATACAAATAGTTAAAGTATATTAGAAAGAAAAATAAATTAAAACAATTTCCTAAAATAATTTGAAAAATTATATTAAATTAAAAAAATCAATTAGTGGACTGGTTAGTGGATTGATATAGCTACAATTGTTTAGGATACTACATTTTAATGGTTAAAAGAACTCTTAAACAAAAACTTGAATTTTAGTATAAGAACTGGCTATGGAGTGAAATATTTACAGAAGAAAATAAGTTTTGTAATTAATGTTTCATTCAATTCGAATATTATGCTGATTAAATTTTTAACAAAACTGCAATATTGTCATAAAAAAATTGGCTAAATACTAGAAAATATTCATTCATGATTGCATTTTGTATGAATTCAGAAGTTATAATATTTCAGTTACGTGTTGTATCAATCGTATTTATGTATATTAAATTAACTATACACACATTAATTGTTGTAACGTTAGAAATTAATTCCAGTGTTCTGAGGCATATCGCAGTCTGATATTTTCTCACGAATTTACTTCTATCTTCTGAGAAATGTGTGAAAGAAACTGAGCGGAATGTCTGTATGTCATCAACAAACCATCTGACATAATGTCTCAGCCAATATCATTCACACACAGTACTGATTAAATGTGTCCAAATGATTCTAGATTATATAATATAACGTACAATTTAATTGTGTCAAAAATATTTAATACTACAAATTAATAATTAATAAAGTCTTTTACTGTGTAAGGTCATCAATGTATCCCAATCCTGGAGCAGCTAGCTCTGGGGGCCGAGTTCTCAGAACGTTATGACGGGCGTTGAGACTTTTGAGATCAATATGAGTGAAGAGTGGTTTGGGGACCAGCTCTAGATTTGAGTGAGACAGATCTGCACAGTCGGTAACTCTGTCTGTAGCCTGGGTTGGTGATAGAACAGAAGAGTTTACAAAATATGCAATTAAAGAATTTAAAAAAAAATAATTACGTTTACTTATTGATTTCAAATACAGACAACCTATTCTTATGGAGTGTATACAAAAGAAATGAGAAAATAGGAAAACAATTATCAATTAAAAGAAGAACTGTGATTGATCGTATATACATTATGAACAAAATGAATTGCTAAACGAGTAAAAACTATATCGTTAAATAAAGATATGCTACATAAAATCAAAAAATATTTCATTATGTTTATTTATGTTTGGCAATATTATGTATATATTTCTTAGTTTCGCTAAAAATTTACTTTTTCACTCGGCGGATAAATTTTAAATCAAAATGGTTTGTTTCTACAGTAATAAATTATATTGTAAAATGTATGGTATAATATCTTATTTATAAATTACAGTGTATAAATGTGTGCATAATATCTAAAATCAAAATATGGTTGTATATGTAGATGATTGCTCTAAAGACATAAATCAATTAACGTCTTACATTCTTTAACTTTTTGTGCCATTTCTCGAAGTCGCGGGCGGTCTTCATGGTGAGCAGATAGGTTTTGTTTTCTTGTAATTTTGAAACGATTCGGAGGCAAAATTCTCGAGTTTTATCAATACTTAACTCCCCTTTAGCGAGTATAATATCGGTAGGAACACTTGATCGATTGCTTCCTGTTGGAGGGTTATCAATGTTCGGTTGAAATTAAATTGGTCACAATTAAGTTTCTTCAACAAAAAATATTTTATGAATATATTTGAGAATACACATACACATTTTTGGTTTTATTGAATGAATTTCAATCTTTTGGACTCTCATAATAATTTTATAGTTTTGAAAAAATTTTACAAATTAATAATTATTCAACTAAAAATTGGATCTTCGAAATATTTTTTAAAGAAAATTTTACAAAAGTTATATTATTAAACTAATTTATTTATACCGTGAAATTAAAAAAGTAGTACAATAAGACTTATTATTATTTTTATTAAAATTTTCAGTGAATGATATAAAATAACTTCCCCTATTGGTATAAAGGAAGCGTATACATTGCGGTAGCATGTCGTCTTACAAACCAGTAGCTCTGCGGTCTGAACCTTACGTTCTTACCTTCAAGATAGTTTGCGGTCTGAACCTTACGTTCTTACCTTCAAGATAGTTTGCGGTCTGAACCTTAGGTTCTTACCTTCAAGATAGTTTGCGGTCTGAACCTTACGTTCTTACCTTCAAGATAGTTTGCGGTCTGAACCTTACGTTCTTACCTTCAAGATAGCTCTGCGGTTACATAAATTCCTGTCTAACATTATAGTTTGTTACAAAGATTATCTACGGCTTTGAAAATTTGTTTAATTAATATTGTTTATCGGTATTAGAGAGATTATAAGATACCTGTTACAAGGAGGTCTAACCTCGAAATATAAGGTGTATTGAATTGAATTTAATTTTGTTTCCTCGTTTTTGATTTAATTAAATAATTACAGCATCCTCCGCTTTATTTATAATTTTGAGAGAAGTTGTCTCTATATAAATATTTATATCTTCATAATCGTAAAATATGACGATACCTTTATACAGGAGAAGTCGTGTACCACTCAGGATACAAAGACGAATTTTCCACCGACTCAGAGTTTTTGCCCTCTTCACAAGGAGATAAGACTTCTTACTTCCCGGTGAAAATATGTTTTCGTGTAGTGGAATTCCTGAAGCAGTTAAATTTTACTTGTATAGTCGGATCAAAATGTAATTAAAATGGGCCCATGTAATGGGATCAAAATCAAACATTATGAAAATTTCTCAAAAACTTTCTAAATTGCTGAAGTTTTTGTCAGATTAAAAAAATCGATAATAGTTTACCAGCAAAGAATCTAATGAGATATCCCAGCTCAATGCTGGTTCCCATTTTCTGTATTCGTCGGTTCTGGGTGAATCCGATATTGTTAAGAAAGTCATTCTGCATCTGAAGAGGACAGTCTGTGGACTGGAGACGTTTCAACCGATCTCCACAGTAGTGGACGAAAAGGCCGTCGGAGGGGATGCCTAGTTGTTCGGTAATCTGTAAGAAATAACATTATTTATAAGATTTATGAAAATACACGGTAAACATGTATACGTATAGATACTATATGTGTACTAAAGTTCATTAGAATATAAAAAAGTTTAATCTGTATAGATACAAACGCTACTTATAAATAGTAAGATCTATATATACTATAGAGTATAGATTTTACGTAATACGAGTAATTTCAAAAAAATTGACTGGAAAGACAATATTAAGGATTCACAATTATGTCGTATTTATGCTTGCATTGATTTTTTTAAAATTAATTGTTTCAGAATCCAATTTAGATTCTGAATGAGAATGCTCACATTACCTATCGCACATTTTCTTGTGAGAATATAGTCACTAAAAGTAAATGTTACAAAATATCATTAAATAATTAAATAATATCAAGCATTTCAAATATTGTTTTACTTTGTATTGCAATTGTTAGATTAGAAATCATTACAATTAATTTTTTTAAATTTATTTATATAATTAAATTTATTAGTATTATCAATATTCTGGGAAGAATTTATGGTTTGACAATCAGATAATATAATTAATTTTAATTGTATCTATAATTTTAAACATTAAATTGTCTCACATTTTTTGCTGGGGCATTAGTTGAACAAGGGAATATTTTGGAGTCTGCAGGACTAACAGGGCTGTACACGCGAATATATCCATTTGACGGATCAGCAGAAATCCACCGTTGGGCGTCACCAGATTTCGGGGTAGAAAGGGAGGTGGAAATATTTCTTGATGGGGACATCGATGGAAACTGCTGGAAATGGTTGTTGCTGCCCCATTGCTCCTCATCTTCACTCTCTGGTAAGTTAGTGCTGGTATGAAAAATAATTTATATAATGTTTGCTAAATGTTTTCTAAAGTTCGCTAAATATTTCCTAAACGTTCGTTAAGAGATAGTTTTTTTCATTTTGTGAAATTTCAGGTTAATTTTTAAATTTTAAAATTTTAATTTTAAAATTCAGGTTAAATTTTAAAATTAATGAACGTGTAAATGATGAACATACTGTATACAATAGTTCATATACAAAGCCAGAAACATTAACTATCGCCATAAATACGCAGCAGTACCTATTGATATTTAACTGATTAATAGTCAGAATTTTGTATCTATGAATTTTGTGCATTCCTATATATAAGAATTTGACACGAGAATTTCTATTTTGTTTTTAATATTTGACACGATAACTTTTCTATAGATCAGTTCCATTGATCAATTATGCATTGTATTGTTTAAACAGACAATAAGATTAAAATCTTCTCATGCTTTTGACCTGCACTATACCGATCACTGTCAGATACACAAATAAAAGTATTGATTTGTTCACTAGATCGTTTTACTAATCTCACGTTATGAATGCTCCAAAGAAATAAAAATCTTATAATATAAGCAGAATATATGACACATAAACGAAAATTCTATAAAAACTAAATTTTAATATTTATGTTCACTTTTATACCTCATCTGGTTATATATATACAAATTTTTAAAAATAATACAAATTATTTTCTAATAATTAAATAAGTATAAGTTTTCCTAAAATGAACAAAATTGGATTCATTTAACGAGTCTAAAATCGAAAATATGGATAACTAATATATTGATAATAAATTTGATTGTATCTAATTGTTTATTTGTTGTATAAAGGTATCTCATAGATATAATATTTCATAGAAATTCATTATTTATACATATTATCCATATTTTTCTAAGCATTCTTTAATTTTATATTTTTCTTAAAACAAATATGTGAATTTACTAATATATTTTTAATCAAATATAATTATACATAATTACTTAATTAAATATTTAAATAAAAATAACAACATGTTGAGAACTTATGACGGATTTTTATATGAAATAAATTTTTTTTTGAAAATGAAAAGTATTCATTCAAAATGCGTTTAAAACGTTTTGAAAGTTTTCTTACATTATTAACTATTATAAGTATACTAACAAACTTTTGGAAACTTACTCACTGCCGAATCTATTTCTCCTCAATTTTTCATTTTCATGTGGACTGTCTGGTGGTGAAGTCGATGAATGCTGACTGTTTGGTTGTGTTTCAAATTTGGGATAATAATCACTAGAGGGATGACTCAACTCCATGTTCAGTCAACTATAATTCTAATAAGACCAGAGAAAGTATTAGTTAGCCCTATCCATACAAATACAAATGCGGAAGAAATAATATTGACTTCCAGTATCAGGAGAAAGCGTAGTGATTAAAAAAGTACCTATTGTGTGTTCTCGATCATAAAATTTGGCATCGGAGCCTTGTAATTCTCAGACAATTAAACCTCAATAAATGTTGTTTAAAACGATCACGCGAAGAGTTAATCAATCTATAGTCAGTCTCCTTTTTATTCATGAAAATCCACTGTGACCAATGTGAATCTTCACAGCTGATTGATTGTCAAATATACTCCTCATATGTTGAGTATACCTATATATCAGATACTCACCAATAGATTTTCTGGTCATCTTTGCTAACTTTTCTTCAGCTATTGTAGTATGGTTTAAGTGGAATTGATCATTATTTGTACATATATATATATATATTACTGTTTAGAAAATAGTTTTCTTAATTGACGGAATGTTATTGAGTGGGCAGTCATGATAAAGTGTTCTCACTTATTCTGACATTGTGTATTTTAATTAACTATTATACATTCTATATACCTAAAGGTGTGCATTAATTTGAGTATATATTTCCATACGAAAGTAATTATAAAATTTGTTGACGAAGTTTATAACTATGTGAAAACATTTGAGAGTTTATACCTCGTTTGTATAAAGCCGGAAAAGCTCAATTCTAAACAATTGTACATTAATGTTAGTCCACATTTAACTTATTCTTTTTCTTATTTATAGTCGTGAATATTGTGCTTGAGCTGAATTTATTAAATTCATTTTATTTAAAATATAAAACAAATTTTAAAAGATATAAATTTATTAAAAGGCTACATTTTCAAATTATTATTGACATTTATGACAAACATTTTGTATACATATCCTGTACAACGTGATTCATAAGTCCCTACGACATAGAATTTTATAAAAATATTATCTATTTTTACTTAATTTGTTATTAGTCTTACATATATATGGTTACTGTCTATGGTAAATAAATCATTTATTTAAATAGATTTCCAATAATATTTTTGCATTATGACTGTCCAGAGTACCTATATCTTATAGAGTTTCGGATTTTAGCTGCTGTATGTTAAAAGTGGTACGATTTTAGATAAAAAGCGGCCTGGGCGACCAAGTGAACGAGGTGCGATGAAATTGTAATGTAACAGAATCAGTACACGACAACCCAACTATATGGGACTAAGAAGACGATCTAATGAATTAGACATTTCTAATTTAAATTTACTGCGTGTAATGACAAAGGATGTTAGATTTAAATCTTGAAAGCCAACAAAGTGTCAATTTCTGTCTCAAGAAGATCGTCAAAGAAGTGCTGGGTGCTGTGAAACAATATTGCATAAATATGACAACCCTATAAGAAAAGAAAAACTTTTTTACCGACGAATGTGCGATATATTCAAAGGGAAAAGGTTCCTCAATAAATATGACATTTTGGTCCAAACAAATCCCCATTTTGGGAACAAATAATTGGCAACACCCACCACATGTTATGGTTTGAGCAGCTATGTCGGCGAGATATCTCATTGGCTCATTCTTCTTCACAGGCTGCAGATTGTTACATCAAAATGCTTCAGGGTGAGTTTATCTCGGTATTACAAGAGAAAGGAATTTTGCTATCCTGACACATCATGCACGATGGAGCGTCAGCTCATACTGCTATCAGAACAATGAATTTTATAAATGACAACTTCCAGGATAGATGGGTAGAGAAATTTGGTCCTGATCCTGATTGGATGTCTTGCGACAATGCTTTGTGAGACATTCTGAAACCTAAGAGTGTTGCCAAAGAAATGATTGCTAGATTAAAAGAAATCATCACGGAAGAATTTATAAATTTTCCATAAGTCGATCAACAATCGAACTTTTCGACGAATGCATTTGTGTGTAGAAAAGGGCGGATTACAGATTGAACCCAATTATAAATAAATGGCTATACATTGTTGTATCTTACTGTAGGTATATATTATGTATTTTAATTGACCATAATACAAAATTTGGATTATCATAATTATCTTTTTTTTATAAAATTCTATGTCGTAGAAACTTATGAATCACCCTGTATATCCATTTTTAAATATTTTTTAATTAATGAGAATTTAATGTCCAATTTATTTTCAACATCCAAAAAAAGTCCATGTTATTTGCAAACATGTAATATATAGATATTTCAAAATAATAGCTTTTGGCGAAACTTATTTCACCAAATTATAAAATTTTACAATATTAGACAATATAATTTTAGTTATCTTTTTACGTAATTATATCATGATAACGCAAAAATGTAAACTTGTCTTTTATATTTAGATTAAAAGCATCCTATTAACTATTTAGGAAGATATTTACGAACATTTTTACGAACATACTATTATATGATGGCCATATAAATATAAATTAAAAATATGTCTAAACATCCTAATTTGAATATGGCTATCTACGAAATATTTGACTATCTGCATTTTGACGTAAAAGCTTAAAATGTATATGAATACAACGTCGACCATAACGTTCTGAAAATATATTGTTGGCATATAGGAGCCGAGGGTGCAGTGTCCCTACACAAATTCATTTGGGAAGTGTGAATATCTGTAAACCTCAAAATATAGTAGAAGTACTGTCTATAATGCAGCCAGCCAATTGTAGAACGTTTAGCTATAGAACGTTTCGCCATTATATTTGTCTTGCATCTGTTCCATATAGTATTTGGTGCCTCGGAGCAGTTCTCAATTTTTCTTCAACATAAACAGAGTCAGCAACAAGCGAACATATAGTAATATAATTTCTAGAGAGTCAAAGCCAGGTCAGAGTCAGCATTCAATCTATTCTATCAACGAGTTGTCACTGTATCTGCTGACCTCACAACCCCAAAACGATATGACGATGGTTCTGAACCACACCAATTGGCCACACCGCAGCTGAATTCTACAAACAAGTATATTATCAAGCCATACTATATATTAAGGCCGAAATCAAACGTCGATTTTCGCATAAATCTTAATCAGTACCTAGCCAGATCGAAACCCTTTTTCTCCAAGCTGTCAATGGAGATGGTACTGATATCATTGATGTTATATGTGATATCACAAACCTGTACTATTATAAGATGTCAAAGAAGAAGAATTGTCTGTAGAGCTAACTAATGTTGCCGTCACTATATCTTGAAGTGGAAAAGAAAGATGAATTTAAATGTTTTAAAGTGCATTATAAAAATAATTACACTAGTCGACTATCAATATCTGAACTGACATTGTATATATTTTGAAAAACTGTTTTGCTTATGCATCATTATTTTACTAAAACCTTGTTACAACTGTGCATCTGCGGAACGTTCCAATTCTCTGAATTAAAAAGACTTAAAAACCAAATTGGCGTTGTCAATTTGAGTCAACAAAGATATAGAAAGAAAGGTAAAAATGCCTGTGATATGATGTAGTAAAAACTTTAATTTTACAAATGTTCGAGGATCCACTCCATAGACGTGTAATATTCTACATATGTGTAAAATCTATGAAGCGAAAATTTGTAAATATAAGTTTCTACGGGAACACAGACTTTTTGTTAGGTACTTCTAATTTTGTCATATTGCAAGGAAAAAATCTCTATTAAAAAAGTTAAATAATTTGTTACTACTATATTGCCATAAAGCACTGACTGATGATCTTGATTTTGTTGCATTAAACGACTTTAGATTCAACTCTTTTCGAATAGTTTTTAACTTTAGTGTTGAATTGTTCAGATTTAATAATTCATTACATATATTCACATTTTATACGTGTATAAAGTTTTGCAGTGATTTTTATACAACTTTAACGTAACTTTTTTATGGGTAATTCTATTAATTTGTAGGTATATTATATTTTCTGTTATATTATTCAATAAAGTGTATTATTTGGTTTTATAATATGCTTAATAAGCTTAATATAATATAATCAAGATGAATAACAAATATTAAGCTGACTGGGTTTACATGTTTTCAAAAACAAAATAATTTATTATAGGATATAGATATCTACACTGTTAGCGCAGCCATGACACCTCATAATCTCTTGGTCAAGACAATTCTTCGAACCGGCCACTCACGTCTCCCGTCCCCCTCGGCCGCACACACACACACTATTCATCTCATTCCTACGCCTATCTATATATTTATAATAGGATGATAAAGATGTTATATTTACAACGTGATTTTAAGTGCCTATTAATTCGAAACTCTCTTTCGAAATTTTAATATTTATAGTTTTGGAAAAAATTTTTGAGTACAAGGAAAATTATATCAAATAATTTAAAAAATTGGGACGTCAAATATGTCAATATAATATAACAGAACATTAGTTTTATATGATACAGTATATTACAAAATATTATTAAAACAATTAGTATAGATTAACTATCTTCCAAATAATAGGATTGTTTAATTGGTAAAAATATAAATGTGTATTATATAAATATATAA
>JAUZNC010003752.1:7949-37486 GCA_034780395.1 Vannuccia rotundouncinata | reverse complement strand
ATAACAAGATATTGTAATCAATGTTTGTAGAGTCTTCCAAATGTCAATGTTGTAAATACTGGGACACAACTTGAAATCAGTCCAGTGTCAGACGAGAGCAAAGGACAATACAAGTGCTCCGGCACAAATGAAGTTTCAGTGCAAGCCAAAATTATTATATATAATGTTGTCGTTAGGTGTAAGTTTTGAAATATAGTTATAAAACTATTATTTCTACATTTAAAATATAATTGTGATTTATTAACTTGAACAGCGAAGCCAACTTTCGTAAAATTTCCCACGAATACAATTGTACCTGTCAATGGCACTGTCATCTTTGAATGTGAGGCAAATGGTGACCCAGTACCCAATATCAAGTGGACCATTAATGGCGATTCTCCTGGAAAGTATCTTGACGGCGTACGCAAGCGAATTGAAGGAAAAGTAAGATACAATTTTTACAAATCAGAGACGCCGCGGTGCAACTATTGTTATATTAATAAAATATGATCATTTAATAATCATTGATGAAAAATCATCATTTTAATAATATTATCGTTGAAACTGTTTATTTTTTAGGTAGGAATAAGTTTGGTTTTTAAAAATTGAATTAGATATAATACTTAAGACAATGAAATAAATTTGAGTCTCACTTAAGTATAAGTACCAAAATGAATGATAACTTAGATAATATATTCCGATATGTAAGTAATTTTATAATTTCTCTTTCTTGTGAGCAGAAAATCGTTTTAACCAACTTGCAACCGCTGGACAATGCAGTTTTTCAATGCAATGCGTCCAATAGTAATGGCTATCAATTTGCCGATGCATATATCAACGTGATGCGAGAAAAACCGAAAATCATGGACCCACCAGCGGAACATCTAAAAATAGCCGAAGGAACTAAGCGAGTCATCATTCCATGTCATTCGTTCTCTGCTCCCAAGGCGAAGATCTCTTGGACTAAGGACGACCGTCCAATCCGAGGTGGTCGATACAAGATGCTTGACAGCGAAGATCTCGAGATTTCCGTGAGGACTTAGGGCTGTTGTTATAGTTTTGTTATGAGCTCTTTTATTTGTTTTTATTAAAAAATTGTAAACGTAAAAACAGAAACATATCAATTTAAATTTTAAGGACGAAAGCAGTATGGGAGGACGAGGTCTAGATCAAAATACTCGATTCTGATTGGTCGAGAAAACCCCCCTTCTCGACCAATCAGACCTCGTCCTCCCGTACCCGATCATTCATCAAAGATTATTAGACTGTGAAGGTTAATTAAATATTAACTCTTTCAAAATTGTTCCTGTTTATGAAACAGAGTATTTAAACAATGAACCACTTCTCTTGCCTGCAGCGTGTCATGACCACAGACTCTGGAGTCTACACATGCACCGCAGAAAATATCTTCGGCAAGGTGTCGGCCACAGGTCGGCTAACAGTGCGCCAGAAAACGATCATCAAATTTGCCCCGGAAGACACTCGCATCTATGAGAACAATGAAGTGAAGTTCGTGTGTACGGCCCAGACCGATCCTCTCGAGCAGGACTCACTTGTCATTGTCTGGAGCAAGGATAACGACCCGCTCAACTATGAGATGAACCCAAGAATGAGTAAACTCAACCAGGACAACTCTCTCATCATCAGCGGCTCACAGCCTAGGGACACGGGTCAATACACCTGCAATGCCACCAACGGGCTGGATTATGCGACGGCTACCGCTTCTCTGGTTGTTCAGGGTTAGTAGAGAATTAGATTTGATTTCTTGTTAATTGCACAGCGGTCCTTGATCGTCTTTAACGATTTCACATACTGGGGTGGGGGGCGATGTTGTTATAATATAGAGCCAAGTGCTTATCTTCTTATGCAGCTCTTCCGAATATGATGTTCTTATAGTGCCGAGTGCATAACATTTTCATGATGGTAGTCCAGGATAATGTTACAAAAATAAAAAATCGAAGAATAATTTTTTGAGTCAATTCCAATTTATGAAATATTTTTTTCTAAATTTAAAAAAAAAATTTTTTTTTAATCATTCAAAATTTTGATGTAGATTCATGTTTATTACAATTTTATATGATTGATTATCACATAATATAAGCTATTTAGTCATTGAAATATGTCTAATTGTAATTTTTGTAAAAAAATGGAAAGATTGTAAATTGTTGTGAAACCGCTTTCATGATCGTAAACATGAGTCTATGAAAGTAAATTTCGCACTAAAAGTAGTAAAACAGGGATGGGATTCTTTCGGAAATTTCCGTTTTTTTCAAGTCTTTGGAGTGACTCTTTGGGAGACACATTTCCAAAGAAAAAAATCAGACGGAAAGGCAAAAACTTTATATTTCATGTAAATAATTTGTCATGTACATTTGATTTAGTGATGGATTGTAATTAGATTCACAGTTTTGTTTAATATTTGTTCGTTTTTATTCATAATATTATTTTTTATTCTATTTTTTTTGTTTAGATACAGTAGTAGGTATTTGTTAAAAGTTGTACATCTTTGACTACAAAGTTATTTAGTTATGAATCCTCTCACTACGAGGGCCCATTTAGTTATAAAGCCTATCTCTACAAAGTTATCTAACTACGAGGCCACCTTTAGTTATGAAGCCTCTCTCTACAAAGTTATCTCAATACTAGGGAACTTTCAGACAAACAAGCCTTACTCTTCAATCTTTCTTATATAAGAATTGTTGTACAGATTCTTATACTGATCATTGTTTCTTATGAAGGAATTAAAAGATATCTTGCTGGTAAACCTTTCTCCTACTGAACGTGACCTTGAGGTTCAGCAATGCCAGGTTACATGTTCTCTTCCTGTCTTTACAAAATATATGCGACTTTATCATTGGTGGGCAGTTGTATTGCAAGGAGATAAGTTTCCATACTTTGGGGGTTGTCCTCGATTCAAAATCATCGTATTTGAAAATTGACACATATACCGTGCTATACATACTATAAAATAAACCATATCAAAAGCTTTTTATGCAAATATGCAAACTGTTGCATGTTACTCTAAATGAGTAAAGTTGCAGCAGTTAGGAGAAGAGGCCCGAAAAAACAGATCGTCAGAAGACATTTTAAATTACATTGAAGCAATTGAGGAGTAAACAATCTGTAAAACGTGATTCTTATAAAGATGCAAAAGAGAAGGCATTGAATGACCTAGTTTAAAAGATTGTTGAAAGACTAAAAACAAGACTATTCCTTGTGCATCACATAATATGTCCATGTGTTTACTTTTCTAATCCAATCCAGTGTTGAAACAATATAATTTATATATATAAATTATGATAATATAATAATGCACCTTTTAGTACAATTTTTGGTATCGGAAAACTTGAGTTCTTAATCTTTTAATATTTAAAAACATCCAAGTGCATGAAATGATAATACAACCATATTTATTATCATTTACATGCAATTTTTGTGATAACTTCACTTTTCAACTGTAGCTGGCCCCAAACCAAACTTCCGTTTTGTTATGACCCATGCCTGATTATAAGAAAAGTCACGGGGGCTTACTATTGTCAAATTGTTCAATAAAAATGCCAGCGAAAATAACAAGCCCCCCTCCCCCCCGGTATGAATAGGGTTACACAAGAGATATTCGCGTCTCGTTTCAGGTGTGCCGGACCTCCCAACTCGAGTTCAGGTGGATTGTATTACCAACCTTCTGGACAATTTTGCTGTGTTGCGTTGGGACCCCGGCTCCGACAACTATGCTCCGATCATCAACTACATTATTGAGTATTCCACCCAGTTCGAACGCTCCACCTGGTACCAGGCTGAACTTCAAGAGGGGCAGAACACACGAGATGCTACCGACGCCAAGGTGAAGATGCGGCCCTACATAGACTACCAATTCCGTGTGCGTGCCGTCAATCGAGTAGGAACCTCGGAACCCAGCCGAAACACCTACGAGAAATGTTCCATACCACCAGCTGTGCCTTCATCGAATCCAAAGGAGCTGTTTGTCTATGGCGACAGGCCGAATAACCTCATCATCCAGTGGACAGTGAGTTGGTTTTCTTACGAGTCGTCCTAATTGTTAACTCTAAGTATGGCCCGGGTAAATCGATGAGTTCTTCCTTGTAGATAATGACGTATATCGAATACAACGGCCGCAACCTCAACTACAAGCTCACAGTCACGTGTATCGAGAAATGCGGCACTATTCGCGAAAACTCAGTTAACACTACTCTGATCGGGGACGCCCGAATAGATCGTGTCGAATTTGTGGACTTTCGAATAGGGAAAGTAGTCTCACAAATCTCGAGCTATTCCAAGTTTAGGGTGAGTAACTGCTTCAACTGTTGTGACCGTCATTACACCTCAGTGTGCAAACATATTCTAATCAAAAGTTATCCTGTGGTTGATCCTCAGGTTACCATAATAGCCAAGAACGATCAGGGCGACTCTAGTGCTCCCGCCCTAATTGCTGAAGGCTACTCAGGGGAATCGATGCCAGAGATAAGCCCTCCCGATGCCCCGGTCCTCTCTGCACCAACAAGCAATTCGGTTAGTGTATCATTCATGGTGATGAACGAGGCGAACCTAAACTCTATAAAAGGCTACTTCCGTGGATACCGAGTCGAGTGGTGTTTGGCTAGCTATGCTACCCCAGAACTATGCGAGGATAATAAGCGCTACCAGGTAAAATTACATGTGTGTGCTATATCCACGCTTCGGGATAGGTTAATCTTATCTAACTATTGCCTTTATAGGACCTTGAATTTCGCAAGCCCACTGTTCCCATCTACTTCGGTAAGAAGAAACGACGTCGTCGCTCAGCTTCGTCTGTTGGAGTTCCGGTGGCTCGCCTCGTCTCAGAGGAGCTCCAACATCGACGACGTCGTGGTGTGCTGTCAGTGGCCGGTCGTCGGGCTCTCATCGACATGGAGATGGCATCAAGCAGAGGATCATCACTGACACGAATGAGGCGGGCGAATGTGGTTGTCCCTTACGGGCAGAACACCTCAACTGTGTTGTTGGGGTTGCCAGGGTCGGCCAAGATTAAGGTGTGGATCCGCATCATCAACAGTCAATATGCCAGTGCTCCCAGGTAAATGTATAATATTTAGACATTCTTTCAATAAGAAGTTTTAAGAACTTGTAAGAAATTTAAAGAATTTGTAAAAAAACTTGTAAGAAATTTTAAGAACTTGTAAGAAATTTTGAAAACTTGTAAGAAATTCGAGGTCAGCATTTTTGAAAATGTCTTAAAATGTGCTCATTTGAATTTGTACAAGGAAGAGTATACCACGAATAAGTCTATGTTTTGTTGCTCCTGTGTCATTCCAGTCCCACGTTAATGATCACCACACTAGAGGGAGTGCCCGGCCCTGTGGCCGAGTTCAAGTTGGTCATAGGAGGTGTTAATCATGTCCAACTGAGCTGGAAGCCTCCAATTCAGCTCAATGGTGTGCTCACTGGATACCAGATTGGTGTCAGACAATGTGAGTTGGTTCTTCGTTTAATTCAGAGAGCAATATTTGCTACTGAGCCTTTTTAACCCTCTTACTCTCTATCGTCTAGTGAGAGGACTAGATCTAGGATATCTGACCCCTTATCCGATCAAAAATGAACCCAATATGGTTACCGACACGATCTCCGGTCTCAAACCAGACCTCACATATCGGATCTATATTTACGCTCGCACAAGTCGGGGGAACGGTGTGGACAACTTTATCGATATTCGTACAGCACCCGCCCATAAAGGTGAAATTAAAGGATTTTTATCCACAATTCTTCGGTGTATTTGAAATCTGACTGGTTGTGTTTGTCTCCAGCTCCCTCGGTACCCACCTTCACGGTTGAATCAATCGGAAATCGCACCTTCAATATCTCTTTCGAACCAAGCCGCACCGGCATCACCGGCTCCGTCTTCTACGTGCAGTATCGACTTGTCGGCCGCAGCAGGTGGCAGGAGACGAAGCGGGAATTCTTCCTGCGCTATATTGTTATTGAGAAGGTTTTGCCAGGTGAGTTAGTCCCTAGTTCTTGTCCGTTGAATGGAGGCGTCGCTATATCATGTTCCCCGCTCCGTGCCCTGTAGACACCTACTATGAGATTCGACTGGTTGCTACCAATGGTGCTGCCATGACAGCGGAGTCCCTAACACAGGTCTTGTTGTCAGGAGGGGCCCAACGTCCTGCGGCTATGAGAGGGGCGAGTGCCACCTGGTTTATAATCCTCTTCTTTATCGTTCTCGGCATAATTATTCTGATAGTTGCGCTCTTTTATCTGCGGAAGAAGAAGCTTGAACGAAGTAAGGACCTCGTTTTCTTCCGTTAACCAATTCTACTTTGTGGATTGTTTTCAAATGTTTTTATGTACGCATCGTTTGTCACTTTTTAGTTATGGGAAAACCATTGCTGGATCCGCCTCCCAAAGATGGAACCACGTGAGTATTTTCTTTGCGTATACCTTATTTGCACTGTTAGTGGCGACCGGAATAAGATGGAACTAGCTGTTGAATCCGAAGTTATTTCGACGACATTTGTTTAACTGGTCCCCTGTCATGCTTTCAGAAGTGGGATTCCCCAGTCCGGGTACCCTGACAGCAATGCCCCTGGGATGAGCACCCTCAATTCACCTCCATACCAGCCTCAAGGGGGAGACCAAGACTATTATCCGGAACATCAACCGTTAGATGAGAAAAGGGGTAAGAAGATTCAGCCTTTGGGTCAGATCAGCTCAGATTACCATTTTTATAAATATGACGTGTATACCTAGATATTAAAGTTTTATTTAATGATTCAAATTTTCAAAAATTCAAAATTTAAATTAATTTTTTTTTTAATTCAAAAGATTAAAAGTTTAACTTAAAGATTCTAATGTTTTAGTGCTTGTCCTATCATTTATCAGGTTTGTTTTTATTATTAGAAAACAAATAATAGTCTAAATTTTTTACAACAATAAACAAAATTAAACGTTGGTAAATTGTGAGTTGATAAATTAATAAATTAAATGATGATGGACTACTCCGGCAAAATAGGTGACGAACCCGCCATGGAGTACTTGCCACCACGAAGCGGTGGAGCTGGTTACTATGACGACGAAGATGAGCCACCGCCAGCAAGGTATCCTGGCAGTCGACCTCCTCCACGCGACATTTATCAGAATATGCCAACTGCCGGTCGTCGTGGAGGTTCTCAGGAGCATCTCGATACACCGACGAGCTCGACTATCATCTAAGAAAGTTTTGTACCTTCGCGAAGTTTTGTCTCTCTGAAAGACGTTTTTCTAAAGTTCCGACTTTTATTGTTTTACTACTAGCATTATATAAATAGTAGTATATACATAAATTAATTGTTATTTTGAAGAAAACAATTAAACTATTTTAAATGGGCTGTGTACGGATTTCTATTTAACCATGAAGATAATATACTGTTATTAGTGTATATTATATTATTTATCAATTTATTCTATCATGTATTCTGTAAGTTTCAAAGTGTTTTACTTTAATTATATTTCGTATTTTATTAATTGTATCTCGTAAGATGGCTGTGACATACAATTTTTTCAAAAAATAAGGCTGTTATGTTTGTACATTATCTTTTTAAGCTTTATTTAATAAAATTTTATTTAATATTGTTATTCATTTAGAACTAATTTTAGTATTTTTATAATGCTATACTCGTAATCACAAATTATCTACTGACCGTTTTACACCATCTTGTTTTAATGTTAATTAATTGTTGTACTTGTACTATATTCCCATTTTATATTTTACTCTGTAATCTTTCTACTTCAAGTATTAGTCAATACAAAATTGCTACTAAATCAAAAACTTAGTGTTATATCTGACTTTTCTCGGTTATGATGTTGTTCACATATACACTGAATTAGAGAACAAACTTTTCTGTGCATTCTAATAGAATGAAAAATAGCCAAAGCTTAAATTCGATATTTAACTCGTTATTAGAATACTAATATTCAAAAAGAAAGACTGCTTTTACTATTTTCTCAAAGAAAAAATATAAAATTTTATCTAAGAAAAGATTCCACTTCTGGGCATATGTCTTTAGGTTTTCGTAAATATAGTTCATATTTTCAGACTTGTTAAAATTCGGTAAGAATATATAGCTTAGAATACAGGTGTTGAATATCACAGAGAAGAACTCTTGTAAGATCTAGTTTTGTTCAATTGATGATTATTAAACAATTGAAACTAAGCAAAATATAGAATAATTTTTCGTTTATTATATTAGTTGAACCGTATATTTATTTGGTTGGATTTTTTTGAAAAGGCTAATATTAATATTTTATTGAAAATATTTCTCAAACAAATCTAATTTGTAATGACGAATTATTGAGATTGATTCTCGAACAATAGTAACTATTTTTAAGCTATCTTAATTCTCGAACAACAGAATTTACGATTAGTAAAAGATCGATTTTTTGCGCTACATTACAGGAAGGGAGCATGTTGTTTTATATTTTTGAACAATATAATTATTCCCTATTTTTGTAAAATATAACAATTTCATAATATAGTAATTAAATACTATATGTACCTAATTATATATTTTAACACTTTTAATAAAATTAGAAATTACGTCGCGACCAAAACAATTTGTAAAATGTTAACATCGGTGTCTGGGATTTATTATACTTAAATATCGCATATTGTAAAAATAAATATTTCGTTTTCTCTTGTACAGTTAATACTAACAAGTCACAATTTGCATCAAATGCTTATCAAAATAATGAATGATAGTTCACTGGTGCGGAGTTAGTTGGTTTATAAAAAATATATTTGAAAACTGATTGGATAACTTATAACTTATTTATTTCATAAAAAATTAGTAAACAGGAATATGTTTAGATTTAAGAAGAATGGAACCTCAACTTGCACTTGCAGTTTTGTTTTTAAATGTTTTCGTCAAGGTTTTCCTTACAATTCGAAGCTTGGTAAAAATAATTTTATATCACACGATGAAAAACAGTCCATCCACCATGTTTATACTAATTAGTTCGTTTTATATTCTAAAACAAATAAACTGATATATGTTTTTTACATTTAAAATTTTTCGATTATTATATTTTGTCAGACTTCAGATTTATATTTACTCAGTAATACAATATATATATATAATATTTTACGTAAGATGAATAAGAATTCCGTTGATGTAAGATTAACGCATTATTAAATGCAGACTTATAATAATTGAATACATTACAATATTTAAACATTTGATGAATCGTTTATTTCATGTATAAGAATCAGGGACTGCAATAATAACTATAATTCCCTGATTAGAATTATATTATTTTACCATTTATATTTTAGTTCTATATATTGACATATTTCCAAACAAAAAATTCATACCGTTTTTTTAATTTTTTTTTTTTATTTATGACACCATAAAAATCTGGTTAAATTATAATTAAAATAATAGAAAGAAAATTGTTATCCAATGACGCTATTCGTTGTAAAATCCAGATTAACATTTTTTCAAAAGATTAAAAAAAACGGGAATTTAATCCAGATTAACATATTAATAAATTATATATATATAACATGACATTTTTTATTAGATTTTAATATTGTTGCAAATATTGGTCTCTAGCAATGTTTTCAGAGTATTGCAAAACGACTATTTAACGACGATTTAAAATTTATATTATATTTTGACAATGACCTAAAAAATATCCTTTTTATATCTTCCTAATTATATGCATGTTAATAGGCAGTTAAGCTCTCAGCTAAGTATGACTATAAAAATGTACAATATACACAAATATTGTATTAAAATATTAATTTATTCGTTAAAGAATTACAAAGCTACAGCCGTTCCAATTGGTGTGTTTTGGAAGAAGAATTCTTCCAATTTCAATATATATTGTTCATGTGCGTTGTACTTAGAATCTTGACAGTTTCAAACGATATGACCAACAGAAGCTTAATAAATGAGGAAAAATATAAAAAATTAAAGGTCAAATTACAATATATCTTCCGTTATATTATACAATTAAATTCAATTGGTATATTAAGTTATAAAATATTAATTAACATAAAATATATTGGATCTATTTTTAATTTAATCGTTTTAAAATAAATAGTAATTTCTCTATGACACATCTTATGTCAATGTGTTTAATAATTTAAAGCGATACATTAATCTAGGGTTACAAAAACATATTTGACAGAAAAGTATTATTCAAAATTATGAAACATCGAAACGATTAATTTTATTGTTTTGGCAGCTTGCCTTAATGCAATGTCAGAAGAGTTTAGAATTACATGTAGGGATTTACATTTCATATGTACTTCGATTCAATCGTATTATACGCTTAAATGATTAACAGTTTAAGGCAAATAGTGAGATTGCATACATGCGACGAGGATGGAGTGCAATCCAATGTTTCACACTATCATCAACTGAGCGAGAGAGAGATACATTATTGCAATTGAGTGCAATTACAGATCAGACAGTCGATTCGTTGTCATACTGGATCGAACCCGAGTGTTTATTCTACGAACCCATTATGAGAATGATCGTCCAACTGCCGATAGCTAAAACTGACACAAATCGTTGTTCTCATGGGATTAAATTAAAAGACGATTTTTGAGGTGAAATTGAGTCCCACTTAGACAACAGAAGATCTGTCAATATATATCTGTTTCTTCTTCATTCTTTTTGACAATCGGATCGAGCATTAATGAAAAAATCTCAAATATCCACGTCTGCTCTTCAAATCGAGATGTCAAGAATCGAGTTGAAAAAGGAAATTGCAAAATTTAGTTTCAAATACTTTTCAGTATTTTTAGCAGGAACGTATGTCGGTGTACTTGACTTCTAGCTGTTCCTGGAATTCAATTCAACAGTCAATTATCTGAATGAACGCTGTAACTTTATCGAAACAGAAGAAAACCATACGTCATCTGTAGAGCGAAGAGAAGAATAATATCTATGTTATTTGATAAATTTTGTAGAACACCCAAATATATTTCCAAGGCACAAGTGGACACATCGGTTCAAAACATACTAAATAGCCATAATAAAGTTTAGAATGTGACCAAAATTAGTAAAAGTGTATCTTAAACCAATTGCCAATTGTTCATGTTGAGAGTCGCAATTCCAAGTTTACCCTTCTGAATATATAGTGCCGGAAATTCCGATATGTCGCACACCATTATTTTATTATTTTTCCATATATTGGTGGTGCTCTATGATGATTTCGAAAGTTGTGAGTCTTCATCGGGTTTTACACAAATTTCCTAACTTTTTTTGATGTCGGGAACTATTCTATGAATTACATGTGTTACGTTTTTAAAAAAAATTGTGTGTTAAAAATTAAATGTGTTACGTTTTTAAAAAAATTGATGCGAATAACATATAACATTTCCGAATTAAATTTTTGTCTTAAATAAAATTTATCATTTCCGCAATGTTCATAACAATTTTTCTTTTGCATTTTCATAGAATTTCTAAATAACATATTACATTTTTGATTTTCATAAGAACTTTCCGAATCTTTAGTTTTCATAGAAGAGGGTCGACAGAGACGTCAAAAGACAGAAAAAACTCATAAAAAAGATCCCTTTTATAATCTTAATGTCTGTATTAATGTGGCTAAGATACTAAAAACTAACTTAGCTGTTGTTTGTAAATCAAATGGAATTCTATTCAATAAAGTATTACTGAGAAATGAAATACATTAGTATAACTATTAAGTAGTATTATGTATTAATTTATAAGAGTGTGCAGGTAGTAAATATTATATTCATGAATGATACAAGTATATATTTATTTTTAATTCCACTCATGAATTTTTTGCCAAACTGAAAATTGTAAGATTTTTGTTTTATCTTTAATGCTATAATTCCTATTCGTATAAATTATAAATGATGTTTCACTAATTGAGAAGACAAATACATTTCCCAAAACTAAGATTTAATATTTTCTAATCATTATTTGATCAATATAAATATTATATTACCAATTTGAATTAGAAAACCAATTTTAATAATTTTATTTAACTTTCAACATAATCATCATAACTTTTCTAATTGTTTTTTAAAAATATGTTTGGTTAATACCTTTTTTATTTACTTTTTTATTTCTAGAATTTCTCCTATTATCCAATAACATTTTTATTAAATTTTTAAAATATATCAAAAAGTTTGACAGACCATAACTTTAATTCGAATGAATACCGAATTGTCATTAAAAAATTAAACAATTTATTTTTATTTTATAATTCAAAAAATTTCAAAAACAAAAATAAACCGAATCAAACGTATCTCAAATGATTTAAAACTAATATTTGTTTTTACTAAAATTGCTATTACTGGCATGAATATATAAGGTATGTCCTTTTGTCTACTGTTAACACTTTGACAACTAGATAATTAAAGTAAATTTCAATATTTTATTTTTTGACTAACAGAAACATAATTTAAGGAATACAAAAATAAGATTATCCCAGTGTAACAAATGATTATGTTCATTTGTGGAAAGAAAGCCATGGCAATTAATTCCAACAAAAATGAACACATTGTCTTTCAATTAATAAAATATTTTTCATAATTAGCTACAATTAAAAAAATTGAAATTTAATTTACAATCGTAGGAACTATATATACATAACTGCTGCTATAATATTATTTTGGAAATTAAAATGGAATGTTTTCTAACTAACTATAATTCATTTGGTAAAACAACGATTGAATTGAAATAATTTAATGTTGTATTTAACTATTTTAATTTCATAATGTTAATCGTAAGCAGAATGGTTTCAAATGGTTTCACTTTTAAAAATTGTTTGAAGCATTTTAAACCTATTCACTTTATACATATTGCTTCAGATCATTTTTATTTATAAATCATATTTTGAATCTATTTTTACTGTTTTGGTCAACCCCGTGTCATATATAAACTAGAGTTTGTAGCCAATGGCTTCCTTCAACTATTCAATCAAAAAGCTCAGTCCTGCAGCGTAAATCAGCGCAAATTAATTGTCATACCGGGATTCAAACTTGCTACCTTCTGGTATGAAAGCAGGAGTTCTAAGCACTCAGTCCACGCTTTCATTAAAACAGAAACTGTTGCTGGTGTTTCGGCTACCGGCTCCCCCGTTAAGCCATCAATTTAGGGGCGACTCACCGGAGGAACCGTGACACGAGGGGCTCGTCCGCCAGGTCCTGCACCTTCTCGATCCCGCACACTCTCCTCGCGGTCTCCCACCGCTCACACACCAGCCAGTGATCCTTCTCTTCCATCTCCCGCACTGATCGCACCCCGGGTCCTCCTTGACGCCAATCCGGTACCGGTTACGTAGTATGCGGTGTCACTGCAGTGGCCACCCCTCAGCTGCGCCAACACTACCTGCTCCCTTCTACTGAGCCCCTCATCCCTCTTAATCCTCAACAGAAACTGTTGATTGCAATCTAATAGTTTTACAATAGAAGTAATAATAAAACAATAATAATAGTTTTTAATTAGTTCTGAAAAATAAAGTGATTTGAACAGATTTAAGAATTTCTGAATTTTGAACAATAAACCGTTTAGGCTTTCTTTCGTTAATGTATCGAAACATCATATTTTTATATATATGCATTTAACTTACTGTTATTCAGACTTCATTTTCATTAAATAATGACTTCCTAGCTATAGACGATATAAAACTATTATAAAACTAATTATTTGAATCACATCATATTAAGATATAAAATAACTCTTTCTTTAGAAGCAACTTCTTAACGTGTTCGATATAGAAATTATTGCCAGTCCCGAAACACCCAAATTAGGGTGTAGAAATATTTACCCTTGATCCGGCTATCTATAATTCATTTTGAGCAAACACTAGAAAAGTCGAGCAACGTCTTGTTTCTGGAAGCCTTACAACCAGAGATAGTTATTATTGTAGAAGTTTTATTCCAGGTTATAGTGCAATGTATAAAGTTACAATTGCTCAGCAGGGAGTCAATATGTAACCTTCTTAGAATTTTGAAAAACAACATCTTGAATATTTTTATTTGCAGTTTGCTGACATGGGTGTGGCTGCATAACACTCTAATATAATATTTAATTGAATGTTCAAGGTGTATTTTATAATTCGTACAGCTGGCCAACTCGTACACTTGCAAGAAATGTTTTTATTTATTAGATTTAACATTAATGTTATTTTTAAATACCATTAATTATACGATTTCTAGTTTTAATTTCATAATTTCTCTAAATCATTATCTAAATTATTCATCTAAATTAATTAAATACCTATTTCATTTCATTTTATTATACTACTTAAACTAAAGAACATTGTTAAATAATGAAAGGTTATGAAAACAGTGTTATTAAAGGTTTATAGCTTCAAATTATAACATTTTTATATAGAAATAATTAGCGAAATTATATTAATTTTTATGACTATTTACAATTTAATTTTAATAACAGCTGTGTATTCAGTATAACTTTAATATCTAAATCATTCTTTTTTCTTAATTTAACTGCTGAATTTATAAAACTTTATCAATTTTTCAAAATTTAGTCAGTAATAATTTTTTTAGTTTCCGCATAAATTATGAAATCCAGCTTTTTTCATTTATTCAACAAAAAAGTATAAGATGATAAATATCTCCCGTATTTCGTCTGCGTTATTTTTCCAAATGGAAATCTTCTCAAGAAATTTTCTGGTAGATAATGCTACTTAAATTATTATGTTATTAATATTTTTCTACATCTTATATCATTCCATATTTCTCTTGTGTCTGGTTATATAAGAGGTTAAAACATTAATATAATATTTGATTTACTAATTACTAAATGAAAAACGAAATATTTTGAACAAAATACGGTTATATCAGACAAAATGATAATATAATTTTTTGGTGGGTTACATCATACATTAATTAAAATAGTTTATTTGGACTGGTGTTAAATAAGGTTTTATTACTGTTACACAAAGTTTTTAGTTACGTTTTTAGATATAGCAGCTGTATAACAATCGTAGGAAATAACGACGGAAAATGGAATTAAACTGCGATAATAAAGAATAGTATGAGTAGGAATAATATAATAATATAATAAAATTCAATTATTTTTAGTTTGATAATATTTTTAAAACAGATAACAAATTGTACGGCTATACTATTAACTAACTTGCTATTAATTATGATAGATAAACTTACTAACTTGTTGACTGAAAATATTTGATATCCTCAATATATTATTATAATGTTACTCCAGAGCAGTGAAAGAAATAGATATCCTGAATATAGTTCACATTGTAAAAAATAATTATTACCTTTAAATATCATAATAATATAGAAAATACTATTTTTCAAAATATCCCTTAAACAACAATATTGTATTAGTATTAATGATATTAATGGTAAAATAGTATTAATGGCCAGTCATAACTTAGTATTATATTATTAATATCAAATAATGTCGTATGCTTATATAAAAATAAAATAATAAATCCTACAATTTTTTTAATATATGGAAAAAATATACTTTTATTGAATTCTACAAACTAGAACAGTAAGAAGTGCATTGCGAGATTTAGTTTAGCGAATAGTTTGTTAATTAAATCAGAAAACAAATTTATTTAAAATCTTAAATCAAACCTTCAAGGAAGAATTAATGTTGTAAGAATAGTTGTATTTACATTTTAACAACCTACATTAACCATTTACGCGGTATTACTGTGTATTTGCTAAGCCAAATATTAACAAATATAGTTAAATTTAAAATGTGATTAAAATAATTGGAAATGATAAAATGTAATTTTTTTACAAGTCTTACATTTTAAATTAATATTTAAAATAAATGATATCAATAATTATAAAGACAGCTTAATATTATAGACTATACATCGATATAAATATTAAAATATTTACTTATAATTATAAACCTTACTCTTAAAAACATCGATATCGTAAAAATAGTTATCAATTACGATTACGAAGTTAATTACGATATCAATGCTTAAACCCCAATATTAAAAAAAAAATTTGCAAGATTTTAATCGATTAATTGATTTCTCTCCAAACCCGATTAACAAAGATATTCTTTCTAATAACGGCAGAAACATTGGAAATCGATTGCCAATTGTCATCAATAATGGACGTTATTGTGGTGTGTTTAATTAGTATTTTTATTTCTTTAAATAATCGAATAAAGAATAGAAATAATAACAAATAAATAATAAATAATAGAAATAAGTTAATAATATTTCTTAAATATTTCGAAAAGTTTTTTATTTGTATAAGTATAAAGACATTTCTTCTACTTTAATTTCATTACTAAACGACATGGGGATGAAGTTTTATTCAAAGTTTTCAACACACATAATTTATGACAGTATTTCAATTCCCTCTTCTGACGATAATACGAAAAATTTCTCTTCATTTCTAGCTTTCTTAAAAAAATTAGTCGACAAATTATTACATAAATCATGGCATAGAATACACAGCGGTAGTAATATAGCACATGCTCGCTGTACAAAAGCCTAGGGGTTTTTTAAATGTCAGGTTATATTAAGACATACACTCAGAGAACCATTAAATAATTGCGTCATGTGTTTTACAATAAAAATCAATATTTATTATAGAGACCATATAATATGTATTTTTAGTGAACCAGACTGAATTTTTAAAAAACATTTATTGCTAATATATATTTATTTTAAAAATTCTATTTACTACAAAATTATTGGAAAATACAGTGTGGAAAGGCATATAAGAATGTTTAATTAAATTAAATAAATTCTAAATAAAAAGCTTCTCTGTAATATAAATAATATACAATTAAACCTCTAACAAAACAGTTTCATACAAAACTTCTGTGATTTAATTTAATATTATTTTATTATTAAATCGCAAGACTGATACATTTCATGTATATGTTTTAAACGTGTTTTTTAGTAGTAATTTAAATAATAGCATAATAACCGTTATTAAATCAGTATAAACGAATGAATTTAAAATTTAAATTCGAATATAATGTGGCCAAACATCGATATATTTATCAAATTGAAATAAATTGAGTTTACTGTTTAGTTCACTATTGATCGTGTTTAATTAAAATATATAATACTACTCTTTGTCTACCCATTTATGCAAACTTCATAGAAATACAACGATTTTCCATCGAAAAATATTTACAATGCAATGCATATAAAATCAATAAGAGTTGAAACTTTATGTATAATTACTCTATGGTGTTCACATCATACTTTTAAAATGAACAATTTATTCCATCATTATATTATACATCATTATAAATCCCCAAAAAATTATTATTTTTTCGTTCCCTGATCATTAGGTATACCTCTTAACCGTAATTTGTCAAACGATATTCTCTAAAAGTTGAAGTCAATAAAACTCAGGAAAGGTTTCAACGTATACGATCAATTATTAGCAGTAAATAAATACTTAGCGCAAATTTACGCATGATCTAAGTTTCGTGTAAAAGTCTCTAAGGAGATAATTTGTGTATTTAACTTGTGTTTCACAAATACAGGCCAAATACAGGAGTTACGCAGGTATGTTATTGATTAGGCAAAATCAGTATTCGCAAACATGGAATGTTTAAACCAGACATTCAAATTATAATTTTTATTTTGTACATTTAAATTTAAATTTAAATTTACTATTTATTTTTATTGTGTTATTTGATCTGCAAAGGTTAAAATTTTTCATAAATATTTTTTGAAATATATGTAATAATAATTAAAATTAAACATCCCGCCCCAGGGGGTTGTAAATATATAAAAGAAACAGATGGTGAAAAATACAAAATAAAATTGTTAATATTATTATAAAAATATTGTTATTAGTTTGACGACTGATTAACATGCGTCGAATTTATTTCAATAAAATTTATCTACCCTGGAATCTTTCCAGAAAATGAAATCATTATTTTTATTAAATTTATTAGGGAATATAACGGAAATACGACATGTCAAATCAACAATGAGAGTAATTTGTAGAAAATAATTTTAAGAATAACAACTTAAAATGTTAAATAAACAAAACATTCAATTTAAACGAAGTAGCTATCAGTTTCGAATTCATCTTTTCTCCTATTGAGGGGGGGGGGAGGTGAAAAATAAACAATCTCCAGGTTGTCATGGATATGCGGTAGGCGAAGTCTCTAAATCAGCTATCTTATTCGGTTAATTGGAGCTTTTCATTTAAAAATATTTAAATAAGTTAATGGTAATTTTATACAAAATATACTATATTTAATTAATTATTTTATTACATTTATAATTTTTTTATCATGTCTTCAGGGGGGATGTAGAAGGGGGTAGAATACTCTTAATTGCGCCCAGCCCTGGATTCTACAAAGGCCGATAATGAATTATTAAAAGATAAGTCTAACAATGATAAGAAAAACGAACCACACGTCTGATTGAAAAATATTTTATGTGGTATAGATCATAGTATAGCTAAAATACAATAAGCGAAGATTTGTAATAATAGAAAACCAAATAATTCTCCTACTCGGAGTTCAATAATAAAATTTATAAAATAAAATTAGTAATCATAATTTTAGCTAAATAAATTATAGTTTCTATATAAAATAATTAAAATTGTAAAATTGTGTAAACAACAAACAAGATGATGAAACGGTAAAATTTATAAATGTTTACCAATAATTACGAAAAATAGATATATTATAAATCAGGTAATGGGAGAATAATCCAAATCAAAACACTTAAAGAATGCGTAATGTGAGAAGGGTCGTTAATTGCTGTAGTAAACCGGGCAATTGTGGAGAAATCGTATTTTTAAAACATTCTTTTTTCAGTGGGGTTAAATTGAACCAACAATGAGAACGTATCAATCGGGCGGACGTAATTGTGTGGTCTGGACGTACGAACAATGAGTGTTTTGAAAGGGGTCCAGTTTTGAATTACCCAAATTATCTTAGAAGCCTCCCGAAAATTGAGGTCGAATCTGTTAATCATTATTTAAATGTAAAATATAATATTACTAACAAGAGAAGTTTTGCGAATATTTGTTGTTGTCTGGAAAGTGAGGTTCTTTTCAAGCTCAAATAATCTTGGTTTTGACAGTTGTGACGGCTATGAAGAATGTGGACAGTACAGAGATCCCTGCAACTAGGTTTATAAAAATACAGAAGCTAGCTGAGATCGGTTTGGGATTTGAGAGTTAACACAAACAGCGTTTCCGTCATGAAAACTTTGAATTAACTTCAAATGTGAGTGATTATTGTGTTTCAATTGAGAACATCAAATCTTTCAATTAAAAGTTAATTTGCAGATTAGAAGTTGCATACCAGCTAACTGGTTGTCTTGATCATTTCCAGAATAATGTAATTGAAATTTTAATTCATATCAATGGCAAACATTTGAAATATATTTATATATTTTATGTAAGACAAATATGACATATCAAAGACATTAAAACGCTTTTAATGTCTTATTTCTAATGAGTGCATTAAACTATAAAAACCTCTTGGGAAAGCAAATTATCCTATATGTAAATCCTACTTGATATGAAAAAAATAAAATTGCGTATTTAACTGGTAATTAGAATATGTTAAACAAGTATTTATATAAATTTAAAAAAAACTCGCGACTAATATGACTAAAGCCTTTTAGTAATTCTAGAAACGATACATTTATCTCAAAAATTAGTACAAAGAAATTAAATTTCATTTTGTAAATTGATAGTTGAACATTTTCCTCTTTTTGATTTTAACAATTTAAATATGCAATGAAGTACAATTTCTATAATAAAAGGAAAATATAAAACCTCTCTGGGATAAATTAATTAGCAATTGATATACTGCAATAGGTAATCTGAAATTTTTTTATTTTAGCAATCTTTTCAATCTTCAATTTAATCTTCAATTTTCAATCTATTCAAACTTTAAAATTATATAAACAGTGTTTCCATAACCTCCCATTATAATCAAGAAACACACTCATTGATATCGCTAAATTGTTGTAACATGTTGAATGAACACCCCAATGACTAATTTGAAGCACTGTGAATATTGCAAATCATCTGAATCTGGAATGAGGGCGCTCCCAGTTTGGTGGCATCGGCCCCCACAGCCTCAATGCGGTCCGGGAGCAGTACAACTGATCCTACAGAACTATTGATGACCTCCATTACTACATCTTCCTGCCCCCTCCCTCCCCACGAGAATCATATACTATACACAATATATTGTTATAATACACATTAATATGTCATCCTTTAAAAAGTGGAATGTATTTACTTTCTGAACAATTTAATTCTTTAGTGATAAATGAATATGGCTAGAATAAAAGAATGTAACAAAATACCCGTTCTGTTTTACATTATTGAAAACTAAAGAGGGAATACCAAATAAAAATTTTTGATCGCAACATTTTGCAAACATCTTGTGGAATGTTAGTACAACAATTGTAAACAAAAAGAAATCATGACAAATATAAAATTAGAATTATTATGAACTTTTAACTTAAATAAAAGATTTGAATTTATTTTGAGAATCAGTTAGCAATTATTTAAACCCAGAAATGGTAAACGGTGGGTTAGCTCAAACCTTAAAAGGATTGTTAATAAAAAAATAAAGGTTAGGTCTATTACAGGAAAAATTATTTGTGTTAAACAGAGCTTCAAATAAAAACTTCGACGTTAACATTTTGCAAACTAGATATAAACAATGTTTTAGTTTCAATATTTTCACAATTACAATATTACAATATCGTTATTAATTTTAACACAGCCAGTTGAATAATGTCCACTATATGAATTGTTTCCTAAAATGCAAAATACTGCATAAGTATATTGATTAAATGAATTGCCTAATGTATTCCTGATAGAATAAGCACTGAATAGCAATAAACTTTCCCTAGTTGGAAATTAACCGATTTTTGCCCAAATTTGTCTTTAAATATTATCACTTATTTTTGTATGAAGTTGAGCAAAAAAAATACATAATTAATTTTTTGGATTAATATTATTATGAATAATGTCATAATGATATTAATATTTCTGTATAACGATTATTAATGTATTAATATTTAATATATACTTATTATTAATATTATAATTTTATAACAATATAATAATATAGCTGCGGCCCTCGGTTAAGACTTCAAAACCATACATTTTATTTAATTATCCCCATCATAGATGTGTTCCCATTTAATGTATATAGGGTGTTTCAATTTGTAAAAACATAATATCTAGTATTGATTATTTATTTTTAACTTCAACTGATTCAACACATTTGCATAAGTTGCTACTAAGATGTCACAGAGACATTAATTTTAATTTTAAAACGATTAAATTATAAGTAGATCCATTATATTTTATAACTTAATATATAAATTCACTTGACTGAATTCTATCACGGAAGATATAGTGTAATTTGACGTCCCATTTCTTATGTTTTCCTCATTTATTATGCTTCTGTTTTGTATCGTTTGAAACTTTCAAGATTCTAAGTACAACGCACATTAATAATATATATCTTAAAAATTCGTTTAAAAATTTATTGGTGTTTTCGAGTACTTATTGGAGTTAAGGAAGAAAAAATATCGGAAGAATTCATCCAAAACTCCACAATTGGAACGACTGTAACTTTTTAAAGCTTTGATATAATTTAATATTTAATAATTTAATCCTCACAATATTTGTTTATAGGGGGTGAAATGTGGATAGTTACTATAGATTAAATATATTTAAAGTTACAGACAAGCAAAAACTACCCTATTTTAAGGATTTCCCTATTGTCGTATAAAACAAAATGTTAAATTTGTATGCAGAAAATTTGGAAACCATTTATTTATCATTCACACTATAATTTATAGTTTCTTTATCGTAAAAATTGAAATATTGCTATAATTATTCACCAATATGGGCATGTTATATTTATATGTGCATGTGTTCATAATTACAAAGTTAATTTTTTAACATCTGTAAAGAAAAATGACAGAAAGTTTTGGTTCTTGCTAATTTCCCTATCCTAGATATTATTTCTGAATATGCAAATAACACTCACGTGTTACATCGGGTTTGCTAAAATTTCTGAATAGTACGAAACCTAAGGTAAAAAATAGTATTTGTGTTAAGCCACTTACATGGTCGAATTCATAAAAATAAAATCGGAGGTCATTTGTTTTTTTGTGGTTGATAAGAACAATACACCTAATCAAAAATTTAAATAATATATAGATAGGCTGTATCCCAAAAACGCGCGGCAAAAATATCAACTTTTTTTCTATCAATATACTAAATAATATGCCTGCAAGTCACCAGACAGACCCTAGAAGCTCCACAATGGTGAAAAAGTTCATGGTCATTATCGCCGTATCTATGAAAGGCAGCCATTATTTCGAAGTATGTCTAGGAATGAAAGTATTGATTCAGAATTGCAGATACAATTTCTAGTAAATCTGGAAAGTTTCTGAGACAACAAGCTAATTCCATTTTACCAGAAAATAAATATACGCCTTCAACACTTTAATACCCCCCGACATTCATCTCGGGCAACAGCAGAATACTTAGAAGAAAAAGTGTGCGTCTGTTGAGACAGCTCCGTATGTAAATTAGTGCGATCGAGGACAATGTCAGAGGTGCAATAACCATTTAAATTATTATAATTGATAATATACTGGTTATCTATTTGATAAAATATACTTATAGCTGATTATATCCATTCAAACATTTTACTTTTCTACGTAACCCCACTATTCCTAATCATAAACTCTTCTGCAGCCCTAATGATTTTCTTTGAAACATATATTCCAAATTTAGAATATATGTTTTCCTCCTCACATCATCTCTATTGGGAATGGTTTCCAACAAAAAATATTTATTTATTTATTCTGAATGTATCTCTATTAAAGATATCGTTATAGATTTAATAATGGTAGCCAAAATTCAAAATGAAAAAGAATTGTGGTGCACACCCTATCAGTGTAGAGCTAAACAACAATAGACACTAAATGCGATTGACATATGCTTCAGAATAATTGGGAAAAATGACAATAGAGGTAATAACTTTCTTTTAGTCTAAATATGAAACCACTTACTTAGATATATTATAAACAGAAATTTATAGTATAAAATGAGAACTTATAATAACATTTATAATGTATGCTACACTCTACCAATTTCTAAAAGATACACTATGGTGGAAAAAAACACACATTATTTTGCAAAGACAGATCAGTTTTATATACTCAAAGGCTTTATTTTTTGCTATTTCGGTGAACGGATTTGTCCAGTAGGCATAATCAAATGTCCAATTCTTAAAAAAAAAAAATCAAAATGTGACATACATGCCTAATTGCTTTTTTTTTAATTAGATGTATGCTAATTTCTGTTGCTCTCAAAGTTCATGATTATTTTAAAAATATAAATTTTACCGAAATTTTTTTAATATCTTTTATTTTATCATTAATCTTGAATGTTAATTAATAATATAATTTTAAAAATTGATTACACTGAGAAGAATTATTGCCATGATAATCGTAAATACTCTAAAATACATTTTCTAATCGTTTATTTTTTTTATAAATATGATACATAATGTTTTTCCTACAGGATTCTGTGTTATTTTCTTCATGATTCACATCTAAATATAGAATAAATATTGTTTCAAAACAAACTCAAAATGCCAAATAATTCAATTCTTAAATTGATAAATGGTTATAGCTGTTGTTTTTACTTCCTCTACAAAACTTCTATTATCAATGTTCACTTTTTGATTAATCGCTTTTCAAAACAAACACAATAATCATTAAAACAGTCACCATGAAATCAATTGTTATTTCATTTTATTAAAATAATATAATTATATATTTAAATTCGAAAGTTAGATAACCTTTTTAACTGTTTTTTATTCTTCTTTTGATAAAAATTGGTTAATAAAATTATCAGAACATTTTTTATCAGGTTTTAACTTTCATAGCAACCGCTGCTTCATTGTTAACATTTTAGTAAATTTTTCAAATTTGAAAAAACGTAATACAAAGGTGTTCTGTTTTGACCGAGATATCAAGAATTATTACGTATTAATATTACTGGAAATATAGAAGTTAACCAATTCGTCACTCTTGCTAATATTTTTTCAATTGTATGTATATTATAAAATAATTTAACTTAATGATTTTTCAAACATGTCTGAGACTCAAACTTTTTAAAGATGATAAGTTTAAAAACATTTGATAATATTATCACCGAACATAATATAAAGTTTTAAATTAGATAATTTCTTAAAATAATTCAATTAAAAATACTTTAATGGAGAAAACTATTGTTATGTGGTTTTCTATTTAATTTAAATAATGAAATTGATACTAAACAGAAAACACAAAAATATATATAGTCTAAAAAATTCTGACTAATTTCTTAACAAATATTAAAGTAATATACGTAACTATAGCTTCAGTACATTATCCTTTTTTTAGTAGAGCTAATAACATTCACAATTATACGTTAATCAATTCTTCTATTATCGCAATATTATGTCTAACATCAATTTATTCAAACGCGTAGTTCATATATACATATATATTTAATATCTGTCAGGGCACATTATTATTAATTAAGGTTATAACCCAATTTACGGGTACGTATTGGTTCCCATAATTATAAATATATTTATCATTCGTATATAACAGGGTAGGAAACAATGCAACCATATTTTCTCCTTATAAACCTCTCTCATAATAAATTACGTCAATTCGAGTAGAGACCAAACGTGTAACTAACATTTATTACCACGGGAATTCTTCCCTGCCTTCCACACAGTGGTGATGAAGGATATAGATGAGGATGTACTTAGTGCCGGGGGCTAACACATTTTTGGAATAACGACAGTTAGTATTAAAGTTGAAGATTTTATCAAAATAATAAATTGTCAGTGTGGGTGTTTCGAGTGGGAGGTTAAATCCAGTATATTTTTTTGGAAATATAGAACCTGGATTTTAATATTCTATCCACGTCTTGTGAAGTTAGCTTGAATAGTTTATCTTGGTATCTAGTTATTGTTAGCCTGTGAGTTTATTAAAATATAGAGATGCCTATTTTAAAATGAGAACATTTGATAGCATAAAACTGTTTAGTATATATATCCCCACATTCAAAGGAAAGGTTTTAAAATTTAAAATTATGACCCAAATCAGAAACAAAGATACCGCACCGCGTCTGTTAAAATATAGAATGATTATGAATTGTGTTCTAAACTTATTCGTTTACAATTGAAACAAAATTATTTCGATTTTTAAAACTACAATTTTCTTTTTGGAAATAGTCATTCCTATTTTTAGTGAAAATTTTGGACGCACTAAACGATACTATAGTTCATGCAATGACCTTGGCGGAGTGGGACAGAGAGGCACATAATAAAAATAATAATAATTAACAATACGAACCAAATTAAACTAAATTTTAAAGGAAAAATTGTAATATAATAACGTTTTGACTTTACGACTTTATCAGTGAGAAAACGTCAACAAAACGACAAAAGCGACAAACAACTATTCTATATATTTTTTTAAATATATCAAATTGTATAATTAAAATTTTTATTATTTCATCTTTTGATGTCGAAAACAATTGGACATGTATATATCTATCTAACGTTTATAAAAACGTATTAGAAACCCTTATGACTTTACATTAACGAGGGGTTTCTTGTACTAGCCAATGAAAACTTACCCAGTGGGTGTTATCATCCAGCCTAATGCTATAATACTTAAAGTGAATACGCTTTCCCGAAACCATCTATTGATGAATTTTTTCGATCGTAAATCAAAATTGTTTGAAAAATTTGTTATTTTGCTATTTTAAAAATTGGAAGTGTTTAAAACTGTTTTATTTCCGTAGTTCGAATAGACATTCTTATTTATCGGAAATATCAAAGCTGATTCTGGAGATGGATGCTGACGCTTTGGAAAAACTTCGTAAATATTTCTTTAAATTTTCAAATAAGGGGCTTACAATGTCAACCGAAAACCCTGGCTCTGTAAGTGAAAACATTAACCATCATTCTTATTTTGATCGATTCACAATTTTGCCATCGTATGAAAACTGAAAAAATATTTAGGATTAACAATCAACTATTGTTTCGAATTCATTTTATTGAAAACAGTTGACGATTTCATTTTATAGAATACATTTTATTTGGAAATACATTGATAGATATTAATTACATAAATTATCGCATTTTTATTTTATAATTATATTTTGAAGTCTATATTAAATTGTTCTTTTTAAATACATATATTTAGAAATAATTTTGGCAAATCTAAAACATTTTTGTGTACCATTTAATTAAATAAAACTTAAGTGTTAAAAAAATAAATAAAAAAATACTATGAAAAAATATTTAGCAGATTATATAAATAATTAAAGTAATTAATCCATAAAAATGTCAGAGCTCTTGAAGAAGTAAATCTACTTTGCTATATATAAAATAATAAGACTATTTTAATAATTTAATAATTGAAAAATTATTTTTTTTAATAAAATTCCACATAATTAATAGTAAAATTTTTATAAAATTTCGACCTTTGGAAAATTCGTTGTTTCAAACCAATTTACATTGTATTCATCTTTTATCGAAAAATATTGCAAAAATGTTATTTATAACAAAAGAAGTTAAAATGTATATTTATATACTAATTTATAATAAATTTATATACTAATTTATATACTAATTTATATTTAATTTATATACTAATATATTCCGGAAGGTACTTAGATAAACTAAAACCAAAAAAATCAATACAATTTTTTATGACCATTTGCCTATAATGAATAAGAATTAGCCCTCTTGAAAAATTGGCGCAAGTAAAGTCACATGTCAAAACGAGATAAAAAGTCAAGTTCAAAATAAAAAACAAGACTTTAACTTTTGTACCGTTGATGGGTAAGTATAGTAACTGTGAAGTAAGGTCTGTGTTAAAATTAAAAATCAATCAGATAAAACAATGTTCTATAAGTGTTTTATATAAGTTTTATTAAGAGTTAGCGGTATATATTTTTCAAATCTTATTACACGTCTTTGTTCATTAATAAAATAATGTACAATTTTACAATACTCTTGAATCTCTCAAAATAAAGTTGAAATTAAATGTCACATTCCTCTCCATTGTAACACCAATGTTAGTTGTCTAATCTCATTCGTACAATTTATATCTTTTATAACTTCCCACATTGTTCCACAGATTAGTTTCGAGAGGAGAGGGTGTTTCAATCGTCACACAAATTATTTTGTTTCTAATTTCTGACGGACTACTGTCATGCAACTTGGCATACAGGAAATACAGCTTATGTACTACCCACATATGCATGTTGCAAAACTCTAAATAAAACTTCTAGTTATTGTTCAGCCAGTAAAGTTGTGTTTTTCATAATGGCAAGTTTTCATAATTAACTCTGAGTGATCAAGCATGGCAAAAAGGATAAATAAGAGAAGCTTTACATTGAGTATAGAATGAGTGTGATTTTGATTAAAAATGATAATATCATTATAAATTTAATAGTTGATTTTTCTTCAAACTGACTTACATCATTTAATTAAGAAACTTCTTTTTAAAAAGCAGGTCTCGTGACACACTATCGACTTTGCATTTTTTATGAATTTCATTTTGTTAACTAATTGGGATGGGGTCACCTCCATAATATATGGATAGAGTTCAGATGAATTAAATTTCGTTTTGAATATTTCCGTTCTTTTTAATTAAGCTAGAGACATTTTTAAAAAAGATACTAATTATAAGAGTCAAAATAAAACATATTATTAAATTGAAATATTTCATTTATAAATCATATCTGCGTTTGTTAGTGTTTTGGTTTAAACTTAAAGTTCCGCTTTTTACACTTGAAGGTGTTTTAAATGTTCATCTGTTATTTAAATTTCAGATTTTTTATAGATTAAATAAAAGTAACATCGATAGAAGTTCAAAACAATAGAAACTTAAACAATGTAATAAAATTTAATGAATTTAGCCACAGAATTAGAATTAAAATAATGCTTTGTATTTAGACAAAAGCAGTATTTATCTTATAAAAGGAAGCATCATATTAAATCATGAAAATATGTTAATGAGTTTTACGATGAAATAACTGACACATTCTTTTAAATGCTCAGTTAAATATAAAAATGATAATATTGGATAGCATAATTTCTATAATAATTTACAATCAATTGTGAAATGTTTTTAAAAAATTGAGTGTTATGACACGTTGTATAAATGGTATGTAAAAACGTTAATTGAAATGTCAAAAATAAATGTTGCTAAAACTTAAACAGTTTCAAATTTCAAACGTGTATGTAATACTTGTAGTTAGCTTGAATTTACAAATAAATATTACTAATAAAAATCTTTTTTGAAAGATAATTTTAACACTGTTTTTAAAGTTTTTAACAAATTTATCTAATAATTACAAACAAATAAAATTTATTTCCAAATTTTAATTACTTGTGTTATTCAATTTTTTAAAACTTATTTCATTATCGATCAGAAATTGATAAATTAATTGAGTTCGAATGATTAATATTTAGTAGTAAAATAGTTATGCATTCCTTTTAATTTATTTAATTGTAAAATTAATTGTGTGCGTTTAGAAACAAATATTGTCAGAATATATACTAAAATAATTTCTGAAACTTAATTATTTGGAAATGAAAAGATTTTAAATTAGACTTTATTATTTTAATTAAAATTTATAAAGTGCAAAAAGGAAAACCGCATTGAAGCTATCACGAATTGAATTTTCTAATTATATTTAACACCACCATCTCCACATAGCAGGGGTTTGGGTTGATACTGAACAATACAAAATATTAACTATCTTCGATTTATTTAATTGAAAATATAATTTTAAAAATAAACAAAAAACTGACTGTCCGGATGAAGCTTTTTCTCTTTCATTGTGACAGGGAGACTGTTTATATCTATCTATCTATTAATCAATCCTCTTTTTTATATTTAAAATATGAAAAATTCTAAATATTTTGCAATCTATATGAGCTGCGAATTTCAAACTGATAAACTATTCAACTATAAACTTGGGAGTGAAATCTGTCGCTATACTTTAAGCATATTGAGAAGAGTACTTTACATTTGCACAGATATTTTGGAACGTGCAAATATAATTCAAATAAATTGTGATTGATCTAACGCAGCGAAATGAGGAGACTATTTTAATATGTTTCTATTATGTTTCTTATGTCGACATGAAAACTATACTATGAAACGAAGCAAACCAAAAAACTGTAAATAATTAATACAATTTTCTTATAAAACAAGTTGACTTGCAACTTGCTACTTATTATTGCCATTCTTGCTATAATATTTAAATGGAATTATTCATATGGTGTGAAAAAGAAAACATAATAAAAGTACAGGAAAGAAAAATATACACGTGAATTTTGAGAAATTTTTGAACATAATTGACAGTCAAATGAAATTTCTTAAGAAGACTTATGTAGAAAATATCTTAACTTAGAATTTGTAACAATGAATAATATAATTTATTTTAATCAAATAAAAATGATTTATTTTAATCAAATAAAAATGATCTATATTTTCTAAAATATCAATGATAA
>JAUZNC010003741.1:0-37488 GCA_034780395.1 Vannuccia rotundouncinata | reverse complement strand
TTGATACATTAATGCCCGCGTTTTTCATTATTCGATCGTTATTACCCTCCTAAATTGATTAAAATTCATAATAATAAAATTTATAAATTAATCGATTAATATTTATTTAAAACCCTCTTTAAAATGAAACTAATACCGTAGATAATTGAAATGCGCTCTGGATGTTTTTTTGATCAGTTTGCCGGTCTAGATAAATAATATATAAGTCAATGGTAAATATCCATTTCGAGCGGAAACAATTAATGTATGAATCCTTTGGATATGTTGTAAAATGTTCGTATCTTTCGAGTCATAGATAATTCTAGAACTTGGTAAAAATTAATACATAAGCAACCAGGACAATTTTACGGTTGCGTTTATATTTATAAACGGTTATGTTTATATTTTAAAATGATTACATATTATATAACAAATAAATAATAATAAATACATAAATGTAACCAGAATGAAGCACATGCAATAATAAAATAAATTATGAATAAACTGTTAATTTATTTTTTGTATACAATAGATTTAATTAGTTTATAAACTTATTTTATACGAATATAATATGAATAATTATGCGAGTAATTTATTTGTAAATTTAAAATATATATAAATAAGGATTAGTATTAAAACAATTTCAATTTAAGAGCGGCAATATATTACAATGACATTATTTTTTGTATGAGGAATGAATCGAATTACAACATACCATACCATACCTAATTCACATGTTATAAAGAAAGAGTAAACAACCTGGAAATAGGTATTTTAATCTAACTCATTTACAGACGGATTCATTGAACTCGTTTCATTGAAATATTATAATTATGTACATTTCAAAAGATTTACACAAAACTCAGACTGAACTATATATATGTATAATATCTCAATATTATGTAGAAAACAACTTGTATTAGCGAAATACTTTTAAATAATTCAAATTTACAAAAATAAGGTAACTGCAATTGGGACATACATTATACATGCCTATTCATCAAGCAGTCAAATCTAAAATATTATTTGAATACAAGTACAATATAATATTAATTAATATATATTATTATAAAATAAATTTGTCAAAATTAGTTTTGTATTTAGGGAAAGCTTGTAAAGAATGTTATCAGTCAGTGTTGAAAAAATATTATTTATAGAAACCAATTAAATTTCCATGCATGTTTCATAAACATATCAATGTCTGAAATGTTACATTTCAAAGTTACTCAAAAGGTGTTAGCTCATGCTATGGTACCATTCTGCCTTCTATTAATATTCAAATGCTTACCTAATTTTAATTTTTATATTGTTTTTAATAATTGAAATATTTTTTTTGAAATTTTATTAAATCTGCTAATTATAGTTTTATACAAGATTTGCATAAGATTTTTACTAGACTCATATAAAGGTTTACAAGATAACTAACTCATTAAAGAGTTGACTTATGACTTAACCTGATTCTGTGACTCCTAAGGTGCATGCTGTCTTTCATCATATTCTTAAGTTTTATAACCTGAAACAATAGGGCTTTAAGTTTAAATATGGAAAGAAGAGGGTGGGGAGGAATCTCTGGATTTGTGCATCATGATTTTGCAAAAGAGTGCAAACATTAAAAAGTGAAAAGTATGTCTCATTCAGAATATGGAAAAATACTATTTTTAGACTATTGTACATTCAAATATTCAACAATCAACATTTATAATAATTGGCACAAAGGGAATAGTTGCACTCTAATAGCTTAATTTGTACCTCTATTCACTTTTCATGACATGCCTACATAGCAGCATTTTAATATTTATACAAAATATGTTTGTACTAGTAATATTTTATACACAGTTAATTATTATACCTTTATGTTATAATAATACACTATAATACTACTTCAAGTAGCACTCATAATCAATTGGCTTAAATTTACAATTTTCAATAAATTACTATAAAAACCTCATTGATTTTTGTTTTCTTTTTATTGTCAGTTGTTTAGATTGAATAGAACTATTAACATAGATTGTAAATTGGAGGGGAACTTTTTTATTTAATTAAAATTTAATACTTTATAATATAAAAATTATTAAAAGGAAGATTAGTTATAAAGTTAGTATGGTATATAAACATATTCTCTAAACAGATTTCATGGAGAACTTTTATTTTTTCACAAAAACCATACATATTTTTATAATGCTAAAATGGCTAAAAATAAGGTTTTTGGTGTTTAAAAATGCTTTTAACAAAATATTTAATTTTAAATTTTTTAAAGTTGTTGTGGTATACTTAAATTAAAACTACAAATAGATTTCATGGAAAGAATTTTACATGACTAAATTTTTTCAGATGTATCATGCACAGAAATGTAGATTTGCTAAAATTTTACAAAACATATTTTTAGGCATTGTCTTAAATAAAAGAAAGGAGTTTCAATCACACCATCACAGGTCCAGTATGAATCAAATGTTGTTTTTTCATAATCCTTATCAAAATACACAGTACAAGAACAACTTTCACTTCTCCAAATTACCAGTCTTTTCAAGGGATTTTTCTGCTTGAACTGGAGGAGGCTGATGAGCATTTGCATAATTATTAGTTTCAGTAATGCTAGAAGGTCATTTGGAAAGAAGCACATAAATATTTCAAGAGGACTGCTTTCAATTGTCAGTGGAATGTGTATACCTAAAAGTGAATTACCAGTAGAAGGATGAATAGAAGGAATATTGTTCTGTTTTTGCAACTTTATTGGATTATACATTGAAGTAGAAAAATAATGAGCTAGATTATTTCTATTTGTGATGCATTAACAAACAATAGGGCACCCTCTATGATGAGAAGATTGTGCAGAAACTTGATTTGATTGCATAAATCTGATCTGTAGATGAACTAGAATCATCAGACTCTGAAGCTTCAGATTAACTACTGGAGCTTGAAGAATTACTTGAACCATAAGATGCTGCAATTAAATTAGTAGCTTCAATGGCAGTGTGCATTCTTTTATTTGCAGAAGCCATTATTGAAAAATGATGTAGTCAAACAAAATGTTATCCACTTTCTTCTAGTTACAGATTGTGTAAATTTTGTTATAACTGCTAGAATGTGGTAAGGATAATCACTAACAGATTTTTGTTATTTTCCATGCTTAGTGAAGGGTAGGTTTGGATATGAGATACCCCCCTTAGCATGAGATATGAAAATGAATTATGGTATGGTGTTACATTTTTCTAAAACCCCTACTTAAATGCAAATTCTGAGAGACCCCCCCTTAAAGTGCTATAAAGCATAGAAAACATAAAAATCGGTCACTTCTTATTATTCAGAGTGGACTTAATTGATCACAAATGTCTCAATCAGTTTTTTTATTCTATGGCAGATTTTAACAATATTTTATGCATGCAATAGCTAAAAAATAGACATTTAAAATTAGGTGATATTTACTATGTCATCTTGATTAATAAGTTTAAACCTTATATTATGTAAATTACATATTATGATGACACATTAATGGGAAAGGATTTTGGGGGGAAGGTGATAAATTATATATTTTAGTGATAATGCAAAAAAAATCATTATCAAAAAAAATGACAACCATATAAAAATGTATAATTTTAAGGAAAATGAATGCATGTATGTCAATATCTTCCCATGTACTTCCCATAGAAAAAAATGGCTCTCAGTCACCATTTGAAAGATGTTTCAATGTTAAAGCAAAAACTTCTAAATCTACAACATGACCAACAGTATAATCTGACAGATATTAACTATTATAGACAATTTTGGTCACAATTTTTACAGCCAAGTTGTTTTATGAATTTAAAAATAAAGAAAAAGTAAATGGGTCAACCTTTCAAAGATTGTGTGACTTACTACAACTAGATGAGCTGAGGCCAGTACATTTTCTGCCAGACCCAGGAAAAAATTATTACTGTACCAGTGCTAGTAAAACCTTATTTTCACCACAGTTAAGTTTGTAATTTTGGTTGTTTCTATATTTTTGAATGTGGCTATATTTAATATGGTAAAGTATGTCAAGAGGCACATAATACAAATGTAGAGAAAAAATATTTTACAAATAAAACAAATACACATAGTATTTTAAGTTATAGTTTATTGTAGTGTAGTTCAATTAAAATATTCCTTTTCTTATTGTTAATACCTTTTATAGTTCTTTTTTAATTGGAACTTTAGAATATGTGTGATAATATATATCCTAAAAATTCTAACTATTTAACTTCAAAGGTTTTGAGCATATATAAATATGTTAAACATTTATTTTATTATGATGACATCTTTGGAATAATATACTTTTTCATACCTACATGAAATTTTATATAATTTTTTAAAGATTCTCCCTTCGAAATTTATTATGAATTATTTTTTATTAAAGTACAATTTTCAAAGGTTAGAAATCTAGGTTGCATTTTTATCAATGTAGAAAGTTATCTCAGGATCTGGTTAACATTTTCAATAAAATGAAATAATTGACAACATGTTTCATTTATACATAAAGACAGACTATCATCAAATAGATTTGTACAATTAATACCAAACATATTTTAAATGTACTTTCTCTATAATATATAAATTATGTACTCTTAATACATAATTGATACATTTTCCTGTTGTCTGACCTTTTAGTATAAATTAATGCTTTTAAATTTTGTCTTATATTCTTATACATATGATATATTTCATTCAGTAAATAGTTCCTTCAATTTAGATATCGTTTATGAATAATAATTTTGTATTTTATATTATAAAGGAATTTTTATCTAAAATTTTGTTTTCCTAATATGATTGTTGTCGTGTAAATCAATATTAAACTTATTAATATTTATAATTATTGTTTTACTATAAAATAGTTTAAAAACATCTTAAATTTTTATACCTCCTGCAAGAAAATTTATCATAATTTAGTTTAATGATTTTAGTTTAATTTTATACCACTTGATTTGACGTAATTTTCAATTTATTAAAACCGCATATAGATCAACATGATCTCGAGTCCTCTGAAATCATCATCACCAGAGACAAGCCTCTTGGCCAGTGGTGAGTTTTCTTTTGCTGCAGAAGGTCGATTGCAACTGGTTAACTTTGTGCACGAGAATGACCTTGAAATGCTCCTCGATCATCTGCCTGACAACTTCAGTCTCGACCAACTGCTTCAAATGCCGGCTGAGTCTGTTGCAGATCTCTGCAGCATTGATGATCCACAAACTTTAACACGGCTTAAAGAAGCCATGGCGAATCATAAAGCTTTGGTGAGTTTTATCTCAAGCTTTTATCTAAATGCGGATTTGATAAATTTAATTATTTTATATATAAGTTGTAACGTAAGAACTTTGCTTCCTATATTACCTTATATCGTATACTATTTTATGCAACGTAAAATATGAAGTTTTTGTACAATATGAATACATGATATATATTTGAAAATGGTAAAGTCAAGCATAGACAGATAGGTTATAATCAGTTTTTAAAATTGTGTTATGAACACTTCACCTTTCTTGTACTTTAAATCAATCTGCACTTCAATTTGTGGATATGTTTGTGTGTGTGTGTCTTTGCCTACGGGTTGTATGCTTGCGTGCGCGTGCCTTACAAACCTATCAAGCACTGTTGTTATATATATATATTAGAGAGAGAGATTTTTAAGTTGTGCTTGAAGCAGTAGCTATGAAAGTCTTCGTTAATCAAATACTTCAGTCTTAATTGCATTCATTGACCTATTTTATAAAAGAGCACTATTTTGATTATTTGAAGTGCATGTAAATCATCTAAAGTCTCATACCATCTAATTATAGCGTTTATTATTTTAACTTTGTGTTGCGTTGATTTATATTGATATTAAGCTAGACTGTATTCGTGTCGTTTAGTAAACAGTTTCGTGTGTTTTATTCAGTTTTATGTATTTTTTTACGTCATTGATTTGTAACCTGTATGTGTAATCGATCTTGTTTAATCCTTAATTATTACAAATATAAAGATCTATTACATCCTTCCTGCTTGCTATGTACTTATTCGCCTTTCATCACACGGCCGAGTTGTTAGGCTTAGTTATTTATGTATATCCACAGTGAAAGTGTTCTTGATTCTCCTTATTTATTTGTAAATGAAATTCGTACTAACATTAAACACACATTCGGGCTTGTTTTTCATTCCATTATGGGTATTTATATTGTTAAGATATTTTGAATGTGTTTGTTAGTTGGTTTTAATAAATAATATTCGATGATAAAAAGTCCGCTTCGAAACTAAAAATGAAACTAGAATGCCTTCTATCTGATAACCTTTTCCTTTATGTGTCGTGTATATTACTTCCCATTCTCAGTAGTATGCATCTTTGCAGTATTAATTATGACGTAATTTATTTACTTCGATAGAGCAATTTAGAATTTAATTTACGTGGGAGTTAAACTTTCCTAGTATAAAAGATTACTTTACATTCATCTCGCCCCTTTTCTGCTACTATAATTCACGTAAGTTATGTTTACAATCATTGCAATTATTGTCTTACTAATTACTCCATTTGTGAATGATGAATATGTTTTCCATAGCATATAAAGCGTTGTTATTGGCATGTTAATTCAAAAGGAGAGCATCTCACATAAAAACATACATTACCATCAAGTTATGGGAATAATACTGGCTCCTGAATATCTCATCAAAACAGAAGAGATGATAAAATGTCGTCTTCTAGTCTATCTCCATCTTATTTCCTCTTTTTGGGTAAAAAGATTCGATTCGAGTCTCCAATAGTTAATTACTTTGGGAATAGACACTGACTCGTCCTACTTTATTTATGCATTCATTTGAAGCTCTGCGGTCAAGTGTTTAAACTTCTCCCGGATCAGATGATCTCGAACAATGTGATGAAACTTGACGATTTCCCACAAGTTACCTTGAGTGCACGCTCTTACTAATTTGTATTCCTGTTTCCATGTAATGTAGTTATGGATCGGATTGTCATCATCTCGGCGCTACTTACTTTTGTTCTCTCGAGTGATTCCTGTATTTCCCTAAATCAATAGTCGTTCCAGATATGTCTGGGAACTTTTAAGGCGGTTAATTTAATTAGGATTCTTGTATTACCCACTATATTTATCGTATATTTTCTGAATGGTTTACAATTTCTTTGGTTTCTGTGCTTTTATATTCCTCGTCTCTTTGAAATAGTCGAGTTTATAATTTGATTTTTTTTAAATTTATGTTATCACCACATTTGTCGAATATATAAATGCTGTAATATTCATATTAAGAATAAGTTGACGTGATTATTCACTAATTTGAATAACATTTTGAAACACTGTATTTTTTATTGATTTTCGGTTTCGTAATTATTCTAAGAACATTTTGCTACTTTAAGATTTTGAAAGAATTATAGTTTCTAATAATAAAGTATTGAATTCTATTTGAATATAAACCGATATCAAACCGGTTCACCCTTTTTTTCCTTATAAAATAGTAAACACATATCATTGAATGAGTGTTTTGGAGATGTCTGTGTCAGAACTTTATTTCCTCGTATGATGTTTATCCCTCTGTCTGTCTGCGTCTCCTAAATCCTCACAAAAAACAGTGCAGTAGTTGTCCTATACGTCTGCTTAAATTAATTAATACGAAGTTAGAATGAGTCAGTGAGTGTATGTGACGCTTCTGGTTATCTCATGATTGTCATTAAATTAGAGATTGTCAAGTGAAACAGAAAATAAGATAGACATAAAGCAGGCTTGCTGTCTCTTTTAAATAATGCTTCCCCATTTCCTCTCTAAGTTCATGTCGTGTGACCCCTCTTCCCAAGTCGTCTGTAAAGATTGAGCGAGACTTCGCCCAGTGAGACAGACCGCTCATTGTTTATGTGCATGTTAGATCAGGGTTAATAGACAGTGAGTCCCTACGATCGATAATCAACGGCCTATATACCATGTCTGTTTCCTACAGCCATGCCTTCTTGAAGTACTCACCTCCTCTGTATTTTAGGGGGAGAAAATTTCTTCCTTTAGCGATATCTTTCCGTGATTTCTTGGTCTTTAGCGGTCGGTCCATCGACGAAGTTAGTCCATTGCTCCCCGGTGTGTCTATTATACCAACTAGCAGTGTTTCTTTTGTCTTCCATGTGTTGTGTTGTTCCATCTTTTCTGGTTATCGATTATAAATCGAAGGGAAAAGATGTAATCTTTTGTGATTGTCTTCATTTATTTCCTTATTTCTTTTTCTCTACAGCGTTTTAATCAGATAAAGCACTTACAAACTCACTGTCTTTGATGAAGGTTAATTGCATAAAGTAATAAAGAAAATGTTTTATTTCACTCTGTCTTATTAAGAGTTATTTCCTCTGCATAATATGTATATTTATAGATTAGTATATAACTTATTGCAAATGTTTAGAGAATATTGTTAAACAAATACAAAGGGTTGTCTACAGATTTTTGTATTTTTGTCGAATTTAGTTATTAGTAATTTCCTTATCTGTATCTAGCGTGGTTTTAATTTTCAAAGCTGTTTCTTTGTCTATTGATTTCAAACTCCTGGTTTTAGATTGCTTTCAACACGCAGTTCCCTCATTGCAAAATATTACTTTAAATGTGTCATAATCATTTTCCCCAATTATCTGTACTTTGGTGGATATTAACAGTTGAAATATTATTTCATTGCGATTACGGTTCATTCTGGACTTTTCGACTTTCAATCATATTTAGGGGTCTGAGCAAATTTGTTTATAATAATCATCCTCTTCTACGTAAACAAAATTCAAACTGATTACCAGTTTCCTGATAGTCAGAATGACGATTGTCATCAGGCAGAAATCAAGTAAAAATAAACTGGGTTTTAATGGGAGTTACTGTGTCGTGAACAGATACTTACTTTTAGACAATGGAATGCCTCACCACGGAGGGAGCCAAGTCCTCATAGTATTATCTTTTCCATCGTTGACAGCAACTGCATGCATAACGATGAATAGCGAGCGCTTCGGTTGCCTAGCGCTGTAGCTAAGCCATGGTTGGTCGACGTAGTTAACAAATTTTGCCATCATCAACTAATAACGTGCTACAAGAAACGGGAGGGGTGTTTCAAGATCCTAAATTATAGTCAGGGGAAGTAAGCGAAGTAAGGGTATAAAAGGTCTTGTCGATTTATGCAGTCATCATTCGCTTCAGTAGTCTTTCAATATTATCCGGATCTCATATGAAAGTCTGTGTACAATTAGTGAACAAAACGCGCACAATGTAGCTTTACTAACGGAGTATTGAGCTGCTCTTTACGCGAAGTCGCACTGCTGTTGGCAATCAACTCGACAATTGTGCTATTTGGGGAACTTACCTTCCTGCTGAACAATGCAGCGAGAACGTAAGGTGGCCTTTTCGGCCAAGCAAGCAGGCGTCGGACAATTTTCTGTGCACCATCGGCCAGCACCATCCATTGCCGCAACAATTCCGCCCAAGCCTGATGTGATTTCGGATAAACCGCCGTCCACCAGTGGAAATATCCCCGTTCGTTCGGCCACCATGGACCTCGCGCTGCATCACCATCAGCAGCAGCAGCAGCTACGACCGCAGAACTCACCACCTATAGTGCCTCCTCACAGACGAAGGTCGGCTCAAGTGAGCAGCAGTCCAGCCCGGTATAATCCACTCGATGTGGAAGTGTCTGGGCTGTCCACGACACCGCCGGTTCTTGTGAGACGACGGCAGCCGTTGTTTATGCGAATTATGTCGAGACCGCGTAGTTTTAGTGGGTCGACAGCCTTGTTCAAGGTAAGCTTTTTATGGCACAAGATTTGCATATATTTTACTGTCAGAAACCATTAGTGTATGTATATCCCACAAATATCAGATTTGATTAGGCTTTCCGATATTAGATTTTAATTATGGTTCTTTCGCGATAACAGATGCTAACGGGAGGATTTTTATATCTCTATATGTATGTAGATGTCTGCATTTCTATATAATCATAATTTTTTATGTGAAACTGAGTTATTAAAAATTGCTTATCTTTTCGAGTTGTTTATTTTTTTCTTCATGTTTTTGTTGTTGAACTGTAGTTTATTTTATTTTATTGTCTGTTTAAAAAATTTGCCCTTTTTCTTTGTCGGTGGCTGTCATGTTGACATTTTATAATTTTATATGATTGATCATCTTTATATGCTCAGAACCTTTTTTCATTTATTCAGATTCAGATTCAAATCATTATTATATTGATTATTTAAATAAATCTTAATAAACGTGTCATGAGTTTTTGAAATATATAATGGATTGAGATTAATTTTTATAATTATTTATTTCATATGACCTTATTTTATGAACTTTACTATCGTGTAATCATATTATCCTAAATGTGTGTCTTTCTTTTGCGTTATTGTGATTTCTGTTGCTTTTCATTAAAATTCATGTTTTCAATTAATTAGTCGGAAATTTGCATTCCTTAGATTCATTTCTATGTAAATAATCTTTTTCTTTCATCTTATCAAAAGTCGCAACTACAATGAACCGGTTTTTCTTATCAGATTGAAAAATAGTAAGGTTATATTTTAATATTCATAATTTTAATTTAATCAGATATAAATAAAAATATAACCAAGACGTCATATACCACACCCATAGAATTTACTACGTATTTGAAACAACATTGAATATATTTAGAAATTAAGTATTCTCAACTAATGAAGTAGCAGTAGATAATATGATACATTTAATGACATTTCAAAATTTTAAAACGTTCATAATTGTTATATATAAATTTTGGTATAATTGTATATAACCTAATTTCGAATATTTCGCTTTTCTGTATTTGAAATTCATTGTAATATGATGTATTATAGAATTCATTTACTTACCTATATATTTGAAAGAATTTTCGTTTTAAAATTGTTTTTCACCGTACATTATATACAGGAAGTTTAAATGAGTGCGTTTGCACTGAATGAGAGATATTGTCGCCTTTATATTCTGAATTCATAAATTATTTATTGATGAGACAGACAGCTAGGTAAGTTTACCATTAATTCAAGATGACTTTTATTTGACATTAATAGTTAGGTATCTGGTTTATTACCTACTTTATAGTCTTCTGCGATGATGTCAAGAATACAATTTGTCAATTCGTTTTTTTTTAATTCTTGACGGTTGGAATTATTTTATTCATTTAGATTATAACGTATTATATGGAATGTATCTTGGTTTTGTAAGTGCGTTATGCTGGCAGAGGCCACTGTCGCAACCATTGATCCGGATGGCTTGTGATGACACCTAATAGATAACGACCAGTCGGTCACAAAAGCATATACACACTTCACACAATGTTGTATAATTAAAATAAACATATTAAATGTCGTATTTAGTAGCTGTCCATGTTGGCCATATACAACCCGCAGTAAAATGCACTTTTAGCTTCAATATTCCTGATATAGCTCGATTAGTTAGTTACCAATACCATTAGGTACCAGGTCTGCTGTTCTGCATAAACAAACAGATCGTAGTTTCGGTTCTTATTGGAAGCCCCCCTCTCGCCACACTTTTCTCTCTCTCGCCATTATTGAGGTAAAGGTGTACTACTATCTCCATGTCTGTCATTATACCCATCCACTCTAAAGTTAACCACCATACTCGCGCACAAACTTGCAACAACTACCGTAACATTCCCCTCCTCCCCATCCCATTCCACTCCAGCAATAATCTTTTGCCTGTAATTTAGCATTGATTATTTATCTGCCTCATATTATCATCGCAATACGTGTGTGTCGATATTTTGTTCTTCTGAATACTTTTCTTCCTTTTATACTCCTGTTTTGGTATAATATTGAGAATTTTTCGCATTAATTCTTCATAGGAAACAGGTGCTTTATACCTGGCTGTATCCATCATCATTATGAATAAAACACGCGACTCGTTTTGATTAGAATTGAATTTTTCATGTATGAACCAGTTAATGCGTATTATTTAAAACCTTTTTTGTTAATGTATCTGATTTGTAGCAACCATATATGGGTATCTTCGCATTTTATATTTAGTTTTTAGCTTTGATCTAACCTTTTGATGCACATTATATACTTGTTTATCCACCGAATGGAAACTTTTTAATATCAATATATATCTATCAATTTACGCATTGATGCTAATTGACGTATTGTAATCTCCAACGGAATAAATATTCATCATCATTTTCTCATTTGTGGCTTGATAAGATATATGGATTACTCCCCGCAATATTTGTGTGGGATGTATTGACAAGAAAACTGTCAAAACTTTGCAGTGTTTTGTCATTATATTTTGCATCCCTTGTTATACATATAATAACAAAACTAAAACAGAATATAAGAAGTATATTATTTGATACTGCACAGGTTTATAAACCTTGAGATATATTTCCTATTTTATCCAATTAACAATTCCCTCCACACTTTCTGTACGAGCCAAGATTTGTAACTATTATTAATCTTTTATAACACACTGACCTGTAGACTGTATAGCGTATAGCTGGACTTCGGGGAATTGTGACTTATTTTTCCTATCTTCTAGAAAGTGCAAACAGTTGGTAATGCATCAATTCTGTCAAACAAAACTGAATAATTCGTATCATCTCTCCCCCGTAGATGTACAAACCGAATATTGCAGCGATATTTGGTATTTTTATACTTTGAAATTGAAGATTAATTTATTTTCTGAGGTGTGTGGTGTAATATATTGTATTGTTGAGTTAATCTAATCAGTGGGGCGGGCTGTGGTTATTATGAAAAGTCATTTGACCGTATCTTATAGACTGACTCTAAGTTTTAAACGGCTTGCACTTACACCGACCAGTTAGATACCTCTTATAGTCTATAAGGATCAATAAGTAACGCTGGCTTCACCGATTTTCTACTTTAAGATCTAGAGTTGTCGCCTAAACACCGCTCCCTTAGTTACCACTTGTATAATGTCCGCAACTCCGATCTTCTTCCTCCATCCTCAGTTTGATCAACAGGCCAGTCCAGCCCACTCCTCTCCGCCCATCGCCGGAGGAACTGGCGGCATATCTCGCCGATCTATGGAGGAAGTCTTGGGAGGGCGAAGCCTGCGTATGATACACCGGACAATGTCGCTTACAGGAGACCACCGAAGCCCGGGACATCGGCCCCTCTCACTCTCCATTTCTATTTCGGACTCCCCGCCACACACCTCGATCAATGTTCAGGCGTCTGGGAGCTCTCTGGCTTCCACTCCAGGCTCTTCCAATCGATCCTATCCAGGCACATTCTTAGGAGCTGAGGGACCCCCGAGCTGTGAGTTTGTGTTTTAAATCTAATTATCTCTCTAGATTATGCGCTGATCGGCAGTGATTTAGTAGAAATTTTATTGTCTTTGATGTGCATGGATTTGATGAAATTAGAAAAGTTGTACTAGGAGCTTTGTGTGTTAAAAACGTTCTGCTCAAATGGCTTCAAAAATGTATATTCGACATAATATTTCCTTTGATATCTAGAAATGGGGTTTTTTTAATAATAAGGATAAAGAACATTTACCTTAGAATGTTCGCATCCAGAGTTTCGTGTATTTATTCTATACTCTCTTTGCTCTTAACGAAACATAATGCAAGATTAAGTATTTTTTCGTAAAGGAGATTTCTTGTCTTTCTGTTTGAGTTATATAGTATGTTTTTTGTTTGAAAACAGATGCATAATTTACTAGAGTTGAAAGGAGATACTTTCGGTTGATTAATATTCTTACAAATCAATTCGAAACTTTTTCTGTTACCATGACAACATTATATTTTCTATTTACTAAAGTTACCGACCCGGAGTTTCAAAATATCGCCGCAATGTCATTTTAAACGGAAGAAAATTATTTATAATAATTCAAAATGATATTCTTCCGATATATAATTTACGTTTCTTTGTATTATATTTTTCTCAAGACCTACTTGTAAACATTTTGTGCACTCAAGTTTCTTTAAATTACGCTGTATAGTTTACTTAACAACGTGTTAAGACGTTTTGTTAATTTATACTGCGTTCATCCTATGACGTAAATTATTGCCTATCTGTTCATGAAACGAATTTTATGCACATTATAGTTTATAAAAGATCTCTTTATGATATATTCCTTGTCATATTATTATATTATGTATATTAGTAAAACTTATTTTTCATATTCGAAATCTAATAATAATTATAATAAGCTCCTTTCCAATTTTCATTAAGGTCTTTAACGATAGTTTAATCAAATCAAGTGTAAGTGAATGATGACTAATTATTCATGCATAGAAGGAAAATAAAGGCCAGCTAGAATTCATAGAAGCAACAATTGAATGATTTATGATGGTAATTAATCATTGTGTAGTTGTCACTTCTTCGCGTTCTGTTCTAGGTCAATAATATCTGCATAAACACAGAACCATTGTCTGTGGAGATATCGATTCAACGGAGAGGATGTATTTGAGGTTTATGGTGATCAATAGTAGTTGCCGTACATCATATGTGAAGCAATTTTGAATAAGCTAATGCTTATTGCAAAGAATTAACATAGTTTTGAAAATATCCAAACTGCTCATTAAAAAAAATATTTTATAATTTTCTTCTGTCTAATTATTTTTAACAAAAACGTGTTGCTATAGATAAGTGAATATTGTAATCCTTCAAGTTTCTCTATGGGTATTCCATGATTATTTTATCAGCTGTTATCAATTTTCAAGTCTTATTTGTAAAATCAGATACCAAATAATATTCCCATCTTTATTTTATTATCATAATATGGTGAAGTAAAGCGACCTATAGTCAAGTAAAACATGTTCTTCAGTATCACAATAATTGTATGAAAAGGTCCCATTCAATTTCTTTCTCACAATTTGTGGAATCTTGTGGTGACCTTTTTGGTAATTCTGACATACTTTAATGGGTATAGGTATTAATGATGTTGTTATAATATTATGGTTAAAAGGCCAGATGCCGGGTTAACTAAATATTATGTCAATAATTCCTTAATATTTAAAGAGTGTCCAGCTTGTGAGTAATTTTATTCTTCTGAAAATAGGTTGTCTTTTAATTACCCCAAATGTGTATCGTCATGTGATTTTATTTTAAAGAGCAAGATTAAACTTTGAATGAGAACTTATCCTCTTGACTTAAGGAAAAAGTACAATACCACACTCTTCAACTCCATCCACCTACTTTTCTATAATGACATTATTAATTATAGATGAGTAGTCCAGCAATTTATAGTTTGCTGGATGATGTGCGCCGCTGGACAGCTGATTTTAATACCGTCTACTGTGTATCAGGCTTAATCTTATCTGTATTATACATTGAATAGCCCCTTCACTACAGAGACACTTAATCGTTACGGCTAATTTATGGGTGTGTTTGTTTGCCAGCATATTATGTCTGTTTATTTAGGTGACCAATAATTGTTGAATTTAAAAGTAGGTAATGCAAAGATCTGGTTTGTTTTTTCCTTGAACCATTTTTCAAAGCATTATTTATCTCGTTCAAGTGTATTATACCCACGTGAATAAGGACTAGCACTTTAAATTGATTTCCTTTTCAAGGTTTTCTGTGTGAATTAGATTTAATCATGTAAAATTATCTAGACCATTTATCACTTAATTGGGACAGGTTTTGTGTCTGCGCAGTTGCTTTTACAAGATCATAATTGTAGTTATCAATGCTGTTGATCTGTCAGACGGTGATATCGGGATCAACCTGTTTATCTTTATCTCTGCAGTCTTGTTCAATAATATGAAAACGTGCTCACGCATAGAGATTAACTTGATTTAGATTTTTAGATTTTGTTTATCAGAATTTCTTCTTTTACTTTTATTAACTCTGTAGTTTTCTTTTTTCAATTTGATTGATAATTTATTTTTCAGGTGACAATTAGATAACTACTAGTATACACTAATATTGATTGATTTTTTATTATTTTAATCTAACAGTGAAGTATATAACATTGAATAAAATATATTAAGGAAGGTTTTAATATAATAACAAATCCTTGGAGGTAAGCTATATTAGTTGGCACATTCAACATCTATAATGGGGATCTTTTTTCTTGGATATATTTTGTTTATATTCTTGATTGTCGTTAAAGATACTCTGACTTGGTATTGCCTTATCATAAGCAGTTTATAGCTTAACTAATTTTAGGATTTTCAAGGGGCTAATCATAGAAATTAAGCTTTATTGACTATTCCATTAAAGTTGGAGCATATCCTTGTCCGAGAATAGAATTTAATTATGAGAATTGGGTCTTTTATGAATGTTTGTAATGATTACCATCTGAAGATTGTTGGGACTTCTTGGACACGCTTACAGTTTTCTCTTCGCAAGAATAGAAACACGGATTGCTTTATCTTAAGCAGAATTCGTAGAAATCCATTCCAAACCCCTCAAAATTGAAGTTTTGAAGCAATAACATTTTGTATTAACATAGGAATGTTTTACAAAGCCATTGTCACTTAGTTCGTTTGTTCTTTTATAAACCTTCATAAAAATCTAAATAGTATTTAATAACAAGGATCAATAATATAAACAACTTGTATCAAACATGAATGTCTCTAACTTATACTTTTAAAAATGCGTCATTTGATATCTTTATAATTTTTATGTAAACGGAGACGTTTTTTATACATCTAAAACCCCTTGGGTATATTGATATCTATCTCCTTCACTGTATTCTTAAAGTGCATCATACCACATTATCTTTTAAATCTTTTAAATCTCTTAATTTCAATTAATTTTCTATTTGCTTATAGTTAACATAATTTTAGTTTTGAAAAAGATATTTGTGGTATGGTTAGTCTAGATTGATAAGTTAATAAATATCGATTTAAACAAATAATGCATTATTTACGATCAGTTATACTTTTTTTAAATTCCGGAATGTCTTTATGCCCACTTTATAACATCAAGTTGAATTGAAAGTTAATAAAATGGTTTTAAAGAATGCTAATGAAATATATCGAGACTTTTCACCGCCTTTATCGATTGTAAGTTGTAATTCGATGTGTGGACGGATGGACATTAAAATTTAATTACCTTGTATTATGCCTTGTAACATGAGTGGAGTTGGCAATTATTTCTTGTTTTATTATTGTTCATATTGTTTTATTATTTTTCATAAAGGTCAGTCATCCCTAAAGCATAATCCAGATCAATCAGTATGCTTTCTAGATTTATTGCGTGTGATTTTAAAGGGGAATGGGATTATCAGATGTTGGTGCTAATTTAATATGGATAGATTTGGATAAATATATTTGCTGTTAACTATTAATATATCAACTATTATATAAATATCCATAGGTCGAAGTAAGATTGTATTTTTTCTGATTATAGGACTGGGTATAACAAATAATTTTTTAATTATACAGTATCGTTAAAATTGAGCGTTTATGTTCGTTCAAATTTTTCAAATTCTCTTTTTAATACTTACTATTCTACTTACTTATTTTTGTAGTAGTATATGAATTATTATATTGTTTTATAGCTACCATAAAATTTTATAGTGTCATTATATTATATTAAACATTAATTTTAATCTTAGTGATTGATTATTTTAAACATATGCTTATTATGAATATTATTATTCTTAATAATTATAATTATTTACTAATAACTATACTATTATGTTTATAATTAGTTAATATTTTTAACTGAAACGTCATCATTTAATTGAATAGATTTTTGAACTCTTTAAACAGCTGTTACAAATTGAACAGCTTACGATTTAACTATCGTTAATATTTATATTATCTTGTATTAATTGTATTTTAAATTTATTACTAACTGTCACGTTATTCTTCTTCTACAGCTCATTCTGAAACCGGTAATTTGATCCGAATGAAGCAAAGTGCCACGGGCCAGTCAGAACCAAATCTTTCTACCAGCATGGTTAGTTCATTTAAGTTGTAATTTACGCAAAATTAAATCATGATTGTGATAAAATAACATTTAATTTGGAATGAAAAGCGTCAGTTTTCTTTTTTTCTTCTTCTAAAACACCCTGTTCAATTAAAATGTTTCGATTTGTTAGATCTGAAGTCATGTTATAAAGTGGGATCGCTTATTTTAATCTATAAGTAATTGATTTATCACATCCATAGTTGAATGGGGAGACAGATAGTTTCGTCTGTCCTTTCTATCGGTTCACATGATTGAATCAAATAGAGGGATAGACTCCATTGATATTATCGACAGTTATCGACAACTAAGTTATTTCCACTTCTCTTCTCTTTCTCGGTGGGGGTATATTAGCGTAGTCGACTGATCTGTCTCGCACAAGATGGACAATCGCTTTTTCCACGCTCTTTTTCAAATTCGTAAAACAATTTATTCGTCCAACTCGTATAGACGACTACTTTGCCCAACCTTTTGGGAATTCAGTTTGAATATAATTATGGGTTGGACCCTCCGGCTAACTACAATGTTTTAGAATTTGGATGCGCAAAGCTTAGGATATAATGTATGTCCATGCGTTTTAGCGCAATGTTTCAAAAGGTGTATCTCAAAGCATGTGTATGCGTTTGTGCTGTGTTGTGTCTGGGCCAGTTGTATGCAACTATGCGAAACAGTGGAGACGGATTTTGGATAGTGATGTCCTGTACATCTGTTGGTAATAATTCACTTTTGTGCACTCTCTCTATCTGCCCACTATAAAATCAATAGTTAATATAGTTTGAATCCGTTTTAATGTACATCTGAAAATGTTATGGTCAAATTATCATATTCTGACGCCTGTTAATAGTGAACACTTTTTATGCCATTTGTTATCTATGTTGTTTTTTATATCGCTATTATTGTTGCCTATATAATATCAAAATAGAATTATTAACAAAATTATCATTTTTAAATAACAATACAGATAGATCGACTTGATATAAAATGTTAGTAAAACTTGTTCTATTTAGATTAACCCGTCGTCTAACAAACCGGGTTAACCCTGATTCTTTAATAATGTATGCTTATCCCGCCAGCAAGTAATGTCACCGCCTATGGACTAATGGATGGCATCATCATTTCAAATGCTGATTATTAAATCTATACCTCTTGATCATAATATATTGGACGCCAACAACCAGCTTACCACTATAGGAATACACAGACTATGTAAATGTACATCGCCTCGCTTTTTAATGAACTCCACAGTCTATATTATAATGCCCCCTTTCTCTCTCTCTCATAATACACACGTCTGGGATCCTCCTCTGGCATAGAAACTGGTTAGTTTATTCTCTTACTTGAGAGGAGAGAGACAACTTTCCCCAACCAGTTTATTCGGGTGATCTTTTTTTTTATTTCATTAGGCGTGAACTCCGCTTTTGACCAAGGCTTTGTGAGCTTCTCTTTCTCTCCATGTGAGAACTATCTTGTCAATCGTCTAAACTTTGTTATAGTCATCTTTTTGTGTGTGTTTAATTCCCTTGAATCATCGTTTGCTTTTACTTTTGTCAGACAGTGGACTGAGGTCCATAGAACCATTTTTTGTCAGTAACTTCGCCGCTTCGAGTCAATCGAGTTTGTTGAATCAGTCGATTATTTGGTTGTTGACTTGCAAAATCAAATTTCAATTGCTCCCCTATATTTTGACAGAATTGTTATACGAATTTGCTGCCTATCTAACTTGTTCGTCTCAATGGAAGAAAAATCTGTCATTTTTAAGACGTTTGTATACTCTTTAGTTCCCTTTGATTTAAAAGCTCTCTCTCTCGAAAATTAATTTTATTCCCTCGACTCGAATGACCCCCCAACGGTTTTAATTCATGCCGGGATTGTAAATCTCCATTTAACTAAAGTTGCAGCTCTCTGAGACCTGCTTTCTGAGATAATATCTTCATTGACGTCGCTAGTTTTGACAGTTTCTTGACTTGTCCCAGTTTGATTGCCATTCTTGACTCTATCACTTGTACAACGACGGGTGTATTTATGACATATCAGTATATAGGTGGGTATCTCTTTACCCATCCTTGTGTTCCTAGTTCCCTGCTGTGTTTTTCCCACTTCTTGGTGGCTACAACTTTCGCAGACGTAGACTTTGCTTCCTGTAATTTTGAGACACGCTGATTGGCTGAGAACCCTGAAGAAAAAGGCGAAATCTTATTAACAAGTCGGAACTAGACTGGGGTGTTGGGTTGCCTCTCCTAGAAGGTTGCTACATCTCTAATTTTTAAAAATTCCTCTCTGAGATTGCCAAGCTGTGAATTTCCCTTTTTGGGTTCCATCTGTAATACGCTTATCTCCTTACAATTAATCTGAGGACCACGACCTGTAGACAATTTTCACAGTTTGGCTGTGTGCAATGTTCGAACGCCTTGCACACTCAGACCCTCGCAGGAAATGGTCATCTTTCGTATTCCCGTCTTGAATAACCCGTCAAAATGCGACGTCGAAATCACGGGTCATCAAGACGAGAGGATCCTGCGACGTCTTCGCTTGGAGTTCCATTTCTAATGTCCACAAGTGCCAGTTTATATCCAAATGATCCGTTAATGGACCACCATCATGTCAACTGCACCGTTCGAGCCACCAGACCCACAGAACTAACAGCCCCAGAAGATTGCCTACCCCAGTGGTTCACGCAGTTCAAGAAGCGAGACAAGGTGGACGCAAGCACCCAAACGGACCACAAGCACCGTCATCGTCGTCATCACGCCCGTCATCGTCATCAGCATCGCTCCAGTCCACACTCCAGTCGTCATGGAGGCAAGGTGTTGTACAAACAACCCTCCCCTTCGCCGACATTGCCCTCGAAGCAAGTCACCTTCCACGCGAGCACCTACATACAGATGCTGGACAGTGCTGTGGCCAGACAGGAGCGTGAGGTTCGCGACTATCAGGAGAAGCTCCTAGCTCTGAGTGTGCCCAAGAGCTCCAGCTTCAATGACAGTCTGTCGCTGGCTGCCGCTCAGGTGGTGGGCACGGAGGGAAGTGATGACGGTCTCTATTGCAAACATCCGGAAGACGCGGTTGCTGTTGAAAAGGCCGAGCTGTTGATAAAAAGTGTCCGTTGTGTTAGTGATGCTAGCGAGGACAGCGAAGGTCCCACCAGTCCTTACTTATCCATTCATCGAAAAGTTAAGCGCAGCGAGAGTGATACGAAAATCTCAAGAATTTGGTACTCTCATCTGGCGAAATATCGTGTAAGTGGTTTGAAAAGTAAAACTAAAGTTTAAAAATTCAACAAATAAAACTTTTTTTTTTCGTTCTTCATATAATGCTTTAAAAATTTAAATGCGGTGTTTAGGATGAAAGTTTTGTTTTAATCTCAAAAAATACTATTTTGCTTTGTCATTTGTCACACTATAATTTGTAAATGTTTATTTTCTTACCGACTAAAATAATTCTAAACAACGAGAGCATCTTATTGCATCATATCCAGGTTCGTGTGGGATAGGGGAAGCTTTTGTAGGAAAGTGTGTTGATGATGCAGGAGATGAACTGATTGTCGAAACTGTTGACAGAAATCTAATTCAATAAAAAAAGAGTGAAGACAATATTAAGACATTGTGATATTTCCAGATCAATTTTCTTCTCATCCGAAGTAATATTATCCTAAGATGTCATGATCAGCGTTCATAGTTAAGTGAAGGCACACTATATGATGAAGTTGTTTCAGTTTTTAAGAAAATGCCTCTTGCGCCTTCTAGGGGCAGTGAAACCGATCAATATGACGTCTAAATTTGAGCGAAATTTCGACCACAGTAACACACTGAGGCTAGACTTTTAAAATGAGAGCTGAAGTCGTGTCTATATGTATAATATAAATTCGAGTTAAAATATCTGGTTCGGTCTATTGTAGTAATACGTATATAGTTGGCAGAGAACTTCAAGTTTCTCCTCTGAATAATCCAGGAATATATCAAGTAAAGCATGAATGACAGAGCAACGAGTTGACGGATTTTCTTTGCAACTTGAAGTTCTGTCATGTTTGGGTTTAATGAGGGAATGATTCGCGGAATATTTAGAGACATACAGACTTGGGGTTCGTGTTTTTACTTCCTAATCAACTGACCACTTGGGAAAAGCTGGCAGTAAATTAAGTTATCATTGATGGCATAGTTATTTTAACATTATTTATACCACGAGAAGTGTTTGTCCTAGTTTGGCAATTTAATCCACTAACAATGCTAACTTTGTATTTATATTTATAATGTGAACTTATTGTTTATACAATACCTATAATAATCTTTTTTATATATTATACTCCGAATAAAACGGGGATTTGTCCTTTTGTGCTTTTCACTGAGCCTTTTTTATGAAAAAATATGAGGCGCTGAACCAGAAGTTGGAGGACTTGAAATTTCATATCCCCACTCTGGTTAGAACGGCGACGCCGAGAAATGGCCCACCAAAATCTTAGTAGCTGGAGGGAGTTGATTTATTCTGGCAAATTGATAAATTGGACGGAAATTGCCCGCAGTTCCATGTCATTAGAATACAGTGTGGAAGTGTAGCTCTCAACTCCACGGCGAGAGGTGACGCTGGTTTCTTCCAGTTCCCCTCTTGTTCTTCCATTTCTTTCTCTATCCATCCTTCTTCCTTTGATTCGCTTGGTCAATGAAGTATTGCCTTGTTGAGAGACGATAGACATAATAAATAATATTGTGAACTTTCCTTCTTTTTTCATCCCAATAGAATAATATTTCTTTGAATTGTCCCATTTTAAAATGAATAGAATATATTATTTTAGTTGTCGAGATATTCCCCTGTTTCGGCGTTTTAGATGATATAATTGGGCGAACTTTTCTTTCTCTGTAAGACAAATTAAAGTGGTCACATGCTTTCCTTTATTGATACATTTTTATTGAAACTTGGTAAAAGTTTTAAGTTCCCCAAGATTGATGACTGCGTTCACTCGATGACATTTAAGTAATCTTTTCCTTTTTAGTTAATTATTGTCATTTCAATATGCGTTCATTTGCCCTCTCCAGAAGGATCTAAACTTCCCTAGCAACACCAGCAGCAACCGTTCACGGGGGTCATCGGGAGGTCGAAGTCATTGCTGTTCCACGTCCGCGGCAGGAGTTCGCCGTTGTGCTGGTCCGGCTACTGCTGCCTCGGCTAGCGCCACACCCACTGGGGACGGACAGACTACTCCCGGTACTACTCCTGTTCCGGCAGCTTTTGGTGTTGTCAAGCAGTTGAGTCGGGGTTCGGTGACTTCGCACGCTAGAGGTAAATAGTTTTTTTTTGTCGATTTGAACGGTTATTATTCTGTGCAGACATAAAATATTCTGGAGAAAGATTTTTAAGAACGGGGATTAAAAACATGTTGTTATTATAATCTCTCATACTTGTTAATAATAACGATAGCGACATCAATTAATTCAGTTAATCTTATTAAACTTCAAGTTTCAAATTTGTTGTTCTTTTTGTTTTGTAAAATCAATTTTAGTGTTTTACCGAAATATTGACTCGTTGTGGTTCAATATATTTTTAGATTAACATGTAAATCAAATAATTAGGTGTATACTACTTTTTCTGAAATCAGTAGTATAATGTTTAAATCTATTTTTTATAATTAAATTCACTATATTATTTACTGACAAAATTACAGCTATACTTATTTTCTATTTAGGAACAAATAGCAAATGCGATTATATCCGCTCTTTTGTTTATCAAGACTTTCATTTATTTTATTTTAATAACTTTTGTACGCTATCTGCTACATGCAACATATCATACATAATACAACCTCATTTCCACATCTAACTTGTAGATTAAGAAAGTTGAGGCTGACTTTCATTTAATTAAAAGTACCTATTTCTTTAATTTGATTTGATAGAAAGGGCCTCAACAAAAAGCGTTGAACTAAAGGCGTGTCTATCAATTATTTTCTTAATTTCCCTCGAGGTAAAAATATTTCCTTTTCTCCTCCATTTTAATTTCCCACACTGACTTGATTCACTATTGGAAGCGATCTTTTGATTGGTCGTTGAAAGTTTTTCCCTCCTTTTCCACTGTTTGGGTGAAGCTCCACTCTTTCGCATCCCTGCTGGCTGGATATAACAGTTCTATCTGCTTCATTCAGTCAGTCACAACCTCTATCGTTTCCAACCTCAGCGTTGTTCCTCATCAGCATTTGACTGTTATCCGCACAGTGTCGTACCTGTCGTAGGATCGTAACCCGGGATAATTGAGGGCACACGCCATTCTCTTTATTTGAAAACACGTCTGTCTGTCTTGCTGGTTGGTCGTCTGCAATCTTAACTTCATGTGTGATTAATAACCGGTCAATGTACTTTACTACGATCATGTCTGAGTGACCGAACTCCACCAACACCCCCTTTCTCGAATATGGCTGCTAGTCCGCTGGATGGTGGACCATCTGAACAGCGCAAACGTCTCGTCTCTAGTGCCATAGAGTCGGCCAACCTGCTCTCTATCACACCGTCGAGGCTCTGTGTCAGTGTCTCCTCGTGCCCTCTTCCTGGAACAGCTTCCACGTCTTCGTCCTCCTCGAATCACGGTCGTAACCAACTCTCGCTGAATCTGCCCCTCGTTAGCTATAAATCTCGGGAGTGCTTGCTCCAAGACCTCGTTCACAGTAAGATCACTATGAGAAAAACTTAAAATTCCATTAGAACAAGTGCATTCCTAATGCAACGCATTTTTAGCTACAAATATAATAATTATTGATTTTCTCTATCCGTCGACTTTGAATGTATCCTGTAACCCCACTCTCCTCTATCCTCTCCTAGGTGCAAGTCCCGTTGATAGTCCACGACTCTCTCCCTTCAGTAATCATCTCCCGCCTCATATTCGCGCAGAGAGTAAAAGGTAACTTGGAAACAATATTGCTACAGTTTTAATTACAATATTATAGTTTTATAGATTGATTTTTAGTCGAACGTAGGATAAATACTTTAAAGCGAACTGTATATATTATATTCACGATAATTCAACACTCTTATTTGTCCAAGTCACCCTTTTGGACAAGTGCAGATCTTAGTAATTAAATTATCCCCGTCACCAGTATTGAAAGTAGAATGTCTGGATACAACTATAAGTCGCAGAAAGAGATAGTGTTTATGTGTACTCCCGGAAATTAGCAAGCCAGCTAACTAATATTTATCCCTTTAATAATAATCTTTCTGTCACATTTCTGAAAGGGAAGAATGTAATTACTTTAGGAGTAATCTATGTTAGAGACTTGCCATTCAGTTATCTTCTATATACCCCTGACTCGCTCAGATCGCTGAATACTTTTAGAGGGGTTAATTAAAATTCAATTTGCCCTAATACTTGATAATTATCTCGTAGTTATTGGCTGCTTGTCTTGATTAAATTGTCTGGCATGACTTTAAAAGTTGCAAGTTTGTATCATTAAATTATATATTAATTTCTTTAACCAGTTGCAAAAAATGTTATTAGCTGTTGCAATGCGATTTGATAGTTGTACTTTTTAAATAACCCTTTATTTCGATTTTGGAACAATCTAAATCAATCCTGTACACCTTTCTTTATCTAGAATCAGTCGAATTGAGATAAAAACCAGGTAATTATTTGAGAGGCGTAATTATTGTGTTGTATTATATTTTGAAAGTTCCCTCTCTATAATATATATATATTTTCTGATGGTTAATTTTCCCAATACTAACCTATTTTCTTAATGTTTCGATTATATACTATCACGAAGGAATTATTAAAGTATATTCTGTTAATCAATATTCCTGATGTCAAATATTAATTTCGCAGGTTTAAACATCTAAATTTTGGTGGATCCATAAAGCTTCGGATACTTCTATATATTACAAATTTTGCTTTTCAGATTTGTATAAAATATAACACTTGTAACAAATAATTGGTTAAAATATTATCATCACTGTTAACTTGTTTATAACTTATATTTTAAATGTGTTGATTAATTCTATTATTATTATTATCCCAATATTTTCTGTGCCATTACTTAAATTTTGTGTAATTTAGCTTTTGAACCAGTTGTGTTTGTTTTGCTGTATTTATTTACTTTTCATAGATCAATATTTTATAACTAAGTTAGTTAGGAAAAAGGGGTAAATCTTTGATATTCGCGATTTTTAGGGTTCGTTCCTAATTAAAAACGGTTCAGTCAAATCATTTTCAAAATTGTTAACTATGGGACGAATGCATTTATTGATAAGAATTAAATAACTCTGACAGTGATAATAACGGTTGAATATAATGTATTTCTTCTGTTGCACTTTCAGGGGACATGATACTCGGCGCTGGTCGGTGGCATCTCTACCCTCGTCAGGTTATGGAACCAACACTCCCGAGAGCAGTAACCTTTCGGTAAGATTCCTGTTCGTTCTTTCCACTAAGTAAGGTCGATTCTGCCTTTTAGTGACATCTATGTTATTACCGACCTTGCATGGATTGTTCTGACGATGCCTAAAAGCTTCACTGATTTATGTTGCAAATCTCCGTAGATAGTTATAATTATATACCTACTCTTAAATAGTAGAAAGCTTTCCTATCCTCTCATTCGGTTATTTCAAAACCACACTGACATGAACAGACTCCTCTTTTCTTTTTTATTGACAAAAATCTAATTCTTTTTTAATAACTATCGACAAATTGATGCTAAGCCACTTTAATTTTTCAAAGTATTTTGACTAATTTCCACTCTTACTTCTGTCATTATTGCTTATCTCCAACCTGCTAGATATTGCTGGTTTGTCTTGTTGAAGCTATCAGGATTTATTATCAGCCGAAGAGAGATATTTAAGAGTATTTTTCTGTCGATAAACCAAGGAAAATAAACTATACACAATCTATGCCATATTATTTTCTTTTTTCTTCATTCTCCCTCCCAGCATCGACGTTCCTATGTTCTCCTGTACTTATAAACGTCTGCATACTTCCCAATATAATGTAGCTCTCAATTGGTATCCTGTACACCTCCACACTGAACTAAAGTAGGCTAAAGTTTGATATTTATTTGTGCCAGAAAAGTCCATCTGACTGAAAAAATCTGTCACAAAACAGCCCAAGGCTGACTATACTCTTGTATTTTTTCTTCGTCTTCGTCTTCACCACGTCTTCACCACATCTGCCTATTTTCTGTCTGTAACATTCTTCTCCCCATTATAGAGCGGTTATACTTGTGTTAGATAGATTTAGGTTGGAGACCCAAACTTTCTCAGTCCTGATCTAGAATCTGGATCTTTGATCGTTTACCGATTTTACTGTTCAGTACATAACGTCCCTTTCCATGTTTCACCATCGAAGTATTTGTGTTGTTTTGGTCGCATTTTCCTCTTTTTTGCAGATGTTCAAAACTTAATCTGCATTTATATTTTTCGTTAGGAATATATTTGCAATAGAAATGGGCGCATTATGTTTTTAACTGGGGCATTTCAGACTTATGAAAACGTCTACATTGTTGCAATCTTCTTCTTCTATCGACTGCATAAATAATCTATTTTGAGTATAAACTATAACATTTTGCTGTAATTATTAGAATATTCTTTCTGATCTAATAATAAACGAGGAGAGGGTTAATAAATTCGCTAGACGGTGAAGAAATTGTTTTTCATTGTGACTTTAATTGCTGATTTTGGCGAAGATAGCACCGCCTTTGCCGTACAGTAAATGAAAGACTGATCCTCAAAGGTATGGCAAATTAATATACTCTTAATTGCCTCCTAAATATTGCAATAATAAGTCGGTAAATACGTCGTCAATTAATTAATTAATCCAAATGTCCCATGAAGCCTGTCCCTTGATGGTTCATCATTTGTCCTTTTCAGAGCCAGTGCTCCTCCAAGGAGAACCTTCTCCATCATCACCATCTGCACAGAAGTGGGAACAACAGTCATTCGGGCAACCAGTCCACCGTCACCATTATCTCCGGCGGAACAGGCAGTCGCTGTGGCCAGCAGCTCCACCTCACTACCACCGGCACCAGTACAGGCGGCGGTGGATACAGCAGTGACGAGGCGATAACACCACCGCTGCACCACCACCACCACTTGACACGCGAGTCGAGCGAGACCTCCACCACTGGCAGCACGAACGAAGGCCGTCTCTCCCCTGCGATATTCCGCAAACGTTCCCGAAGTCTTAGGTAGGTTCAAATGTTGTTTCCAACGTTACAAAAAATCATTTAGGGAAATTTGTTGAAATAGCTGTTGCTGTGAAAAACCAATTCGCACTCTAAAGATGTACTTAGGCAATGAAAGTTGCGGATTAGCTGCTGATATTTTCCTTCAATTTCTTGGCGTTTTACTTTCGTTAGCCGGACCTATATGTTGGATAGAAGATCCCTTTGAGCAACGTGTTAATGCGTGTTGTGGTTATATTAATGATATGTGCATAAATCTGTCAAAACATATTTTGCATCATCTCCTGGGACGCGAGAAGCTTGAATCAGCCGCTGGATCTTCACGAGTTGAATTATAAATGTATAATCTCGATGTGAAATTTATGTGTCAGACAAATTCGGGAGTGTATTATCATCATCTTGTACTGCTGTCTTATTTTGAAATGAAAAACAACCTTTTTGTTAAGATTTCGCTGTGAGTAATTATTTTACAAATTTGAAGATATGCGTGCATTTTATTCTCTTTTTCGATATAAAAGACGGAAACTATTTCTAAAATAAAATTCTTTTTCGCGTTTCTTTGTCGGCTTATTCTGCCTTCAAGATGAAATAATTTGAAAAACTCGACAGTAACAATAACTTTTGTAGACGTTGAGTAGGTGGGCTTTTTTTCTTTTTGTGAAAACTTGGATAAACCTCTTTTTGTCATCCACAGTCAAGTTGTTTGATGATTTTATCATTTTTTTTCTTTGCTACAAACTTCGGCTAAAATAGTCAATTCCTGCTTTTATCTTTTAATGGGTACAGACGTGACACATTGATATACGAAGACTTACTATTTGCAAAGGTATTTGTTTTACTAATTGTTTCATTAATATTTCTGTATATACTTTGCCCAACTGCCATGGTTGGATATTTTTGATCTTGCCCCGATCTAGGTTATCTCTGCCTTCACATTATTTGTTATCTAATTGTCGACATTCCTTAAGAGTAAACCCGTGATTATTACATTATGAATTATTGGGCTGAATTGCAGCAGGACATTCTACTAGTCAGCCAGCCAGGCAGGCAGGCACAGGACTATCACTTGAAGTGAAACAGCTGACTTCATTTTCTGTCAGTGCACAAGAAACTCTTCTGTGTATATACAACTTATCGTTGGAAAATGTGGTCAAATACATTATATTATATTATGACATCAGGGACTGTGAAATATCTGAATGGGAAGTAAAACTATTCTGCCTGGCCTTGTTTTAAAGATAATTCGGTCATTTTATTGTCTGAAAATGAAAATCATGACAACCTTTATCTGTTATAAGTTCTCCGCACTATATAGTTCATGTAGAAGTTAATTTCTAAGCATGATTAATGGATGTCCCCCCCCCCCCCCTCCCCCTGTTTACTTACAGCAGTCCGGCAAGATCTCCCGGAGCCTACGAACAGGATATTCACATCCTCAATCATGTCTACAAAGAGCGTTTTCCAAAGGTATGTATATTCATGGCTATTAACTATGTACCCGTCAGCTTACATGCTAAAGGAATAATGTAATCACAAAGCTATTATTTATTTAATTAAATTCACCTTTGTCGACTATCGAAAGAGAGGAAACAAAGCTTTCTTTCCTTCTGTCCTTTTATTTCGAACCAAAAACTATCTCTGTGTGTTATTATTTCCTTCACTGAAGAATTTCTCTTTGTATGTAAGTACTTTTAGCCTGCTACTATAGCCTTTTTCTCTACCATCATATGGGATAGGAATTTTGTCTTTTTGAAACAAGATGAAAAGAATTTTTTCGTGTTAAAATCTGTGATTTTGTTAAAAGATTTAATTTAGATTTTTTGTATAGTTCAAAAAGTCTAATTGAAAAGTTAAACTCCTTTCTAGAATATTTATTCTTCTGTCAACATTTCAAACGAAATTAATCTTGATACTAAATATTCTAATACGATATCGAAAGCTATCAGATAGCGTCCTCATCGATGCTAATTTGAGAATTAAAACATTGTCTAATTCCATTTCAACTTCAGGCAACCGCTCAGATGGAGGAGCGACTAACCCGACTTATCGACGAGCTGGAGGCTGAAAACACAGTTGGCTGGGAGTCCGTGGCTCGCTTTGTCCACCGTCAAATAGTTGAGCACGCACGGGACTGTTTAGACAAGTCTCGCAACCAGGTCATCACCTCGCGATACTTCTACGAGCTGTCCGAGAACCTGGAGAAACTCTTCGCCGATGTAAGTTGGAGGCTGACTCATGTGGACTAATTTTGAGATATTGAGCAGGACTTTGGGGCCTGTAATTTTACCTCGTTCAGAATGGAATAGCTATTCTAATTGTGGGGTAGAAAATACCTCTTATGAAGTAGGTGAACAACCGTTTCATACTAGAATATTGCGATAATTAAGGCCGAACTACCCACAGATCATAATAGGATCAGTTTGTTCGGCGCACTCAGCCTATTAGCCACGCGTGTTCTTTGAGGTAAGGATATTCTCCAAAGAGTACACGAACATCCTCCTCCTCTCCCTGTCTCGTTCTGCAGTTATTTATTCTAACTATGATTGTCACTCTGGCGTTCCTCTCACATACGTCAACACTTGATTGTACCCCTGAGATTGTTGTGAACTTGTTATAGAGTTAGGTGACGCGATGCCTTGTTGAAGCGCGCTTGTTCATTAGACGACTGAAAGTTGTAAATTGCGGAGGGATTTCAAGTTGGGACGAAGGAGAGACGCATGCAGGGGAGGCTGTATCAATTATTGAGCAAGAACGTGGTACATTATGTTCCCCTTATTTAATCTGCGTCATATTGAGAGAGTCTTATTCCCCTCTGCTCTTTTATTTTATGTTTAATAATATATATATGACGAAGGAAATATCTTTTGGATAGAATGAAAATATTCCCCCGATGTATATTAGAGGTTAAAAACTTCTTCTGGAATGCCTCCTATTTTGTTCAGATAATATTTTCGATTTTTCCTAGTTACGGTTATTATGATAAAGATGACAAAATAACGTTAAAAGTGTGGATAGAAGGCAATTTATTCGTTCTACTGAAGATTTTCGTGGCAATTTTGTATCATTAATTGTATTAATTTAAAATTACTTTACTCTCATTTCAAGATCACCTTCTTAGCTATAAATAATGTCTCGTTTATGCTATCGCAACATCCGTTACCAACCATTGTCACTCTCTCATGGTCACAGACGAAAGAGAAGTGTCCCCCCGCCCTACTCCGGATCACCCATCTCGTCCGCCAGGTCCTCCTGATAATCGCCAGACCAGCGCGACTTCTCGAGTGCATCGAGTTCGACCCGGGGGAGTTTTACCAGCTGCTGGAGGCCGCGGAAGGTCAAGTGCGACAGACTGTGAAGACCGACGTTCCCCAGTACATCATCAGTAAACTGGGTCTCAACAAGGACCCCCTAGAAGGTGGAGTTATTAAATTAATTGAAGAAACTCATTTTAAATGGTTATTTTAGCAATTAAAATTGTGACGTGGCAAAATTTTTGAAAATTCATTCTACGAATTTCAACGTGAACATAATTGCGACTTCTAAATTTCCTGTACAGATAATATTGTAATTAACTATATAATATGACAAGGATTCCATTGCTTTGTCATAGCAGCCATCTTTAATCACAAAAAAATTTAGATTTAAATGTTCTAATTGTCCTGAACTTTGTCATTGTATCATTCTAAGTATAGAAAATATTCTTTCCAGCTTATTAAACTTTATTACGCTTTGGTTAATAGTAAAGATGTTACGTTTTTATAGTAAAAACTTAATTGGCACGATGAAAACAATATTATTACGTTTTTATTAAGCGAAACAATATTCTCATATGATTACCTCCTCCTGTCATTCATGGTCTATAAACACGTGGTCCACACCTCCTTCCTACAGACATGTCGGGTGTATGTTGCGACCTCAACGATCCTTGCTCTTCTATGGACCTGGGCGACCCGGCTAGAGGCTCGGAATCCTCCGTTGACCTAGAAGACGTCTCTTTATCTCTAACTGGTCAGGGACTTACGGCAGCCACATCGCATCATAATATTATCCAGAAAAGCGTTGCTAAGCGACGAACCCCCACCGAGCCGGACTTTGAGACCTTGAAACTGATATCTAATGGGGCCTATGGGTGAGCGAATCATTTAGGATATTGTAAAATACAGATTTTAGAATGAAAAATATATAATTGACAATTAATTATTGTTTTTGTTGTTCGCATTAAAAGAGTGTCATTATAATTAGCGAATTTCAATAACAAAAAACATGGTGACCATCTTATGACGTCTACCACCTGTTATCACCCGTTATGCCGAACTCGGTAAAACATTATTCTAGACTGAATGAATGACGTCATTGTCTCAGCATGGGATGATCTTATGAACACTTCCTGTTTTCATTATATACTTAGCTGGAAATGTTTTTAATAATGTGTTTTACAAGTTGTTGCCTTCCTTTATTATGCTAGGTTCAAACGGAACTGCTCAGCTATTAAGTATACCTGTCTCGTGTGTTGCTCTGGTTTACATATTTAATCTCAAAATATTTCCGTTTATAAAAAATGTTGTGAACACATTTTCAAGATTTGACTCTTACAGATGATATTATGTTTATAGAAAAGCAACTTCTGCAGAGAACATTCCTCCCAACTTATCTTCTCTATCTCTTCTCCGTTCTACAGGGCGGTCTATCTGGTCCGCGAAAAGGAAACCCGAAGCCGCTTCGCCATGAAGAAGATCCGTAAGCAACACTTACTCCTGCGCAACCAGGTGGATCAAGTGTTTGCAGAGCGGGACATCATGAGTTTCGCGGACAATCCCTTTGTGGTTGGGCTGTACTGCACTTTCGAGACGAAGAAGTGTCTCTGCATGGTGATGGAGTATGTCGAGGGAGGTGACTGTGCCACCCTGCTCAAGAAAATGGGCCCCATTCCGGAGGACATGGCCAGGATGTACTTTGCCGAGACGGTTTTGGCTCTGGAGTATTTGCACAACTATGGGATTGTGCATCGGGACCTCAAACCAGACAAGTAAGTGAAGGATATATTTTGACTTTCATCTTTAATGAAGACAACTTCCTAGTGTTTCGAAAAATACATAACTTTAAAATTTCTTTCAAAGCAACTTTGAAATTCTTGCGCAGAATTTTAAAGTTCTTTGAAATAAATTTCAAAGAAATCCAGAAAATCCAGGAAATCCAAGTCACTTTCATAAAAATTTCAAAATTTCTTTGAAAGTGACTTGGATTTCTTGCATTTCCTGGATTTCTTTGAAATAGATTTCAAAGAAATTTAATTTTCGAAACAGCTGTATTCAGCTGTATCTCATTATGGAGTGAGTTTTGCAAGCCCCAACGATGGTAAAACAGTTCAGTTATGCAATAAATGTAACCATGGGGATTTTAAATGTTTAAATATTAATTCGTTTACATCCAGATAAGGAAATACAATGATTGGTATTGTCTTCTTGCTTTTTGTTCTCAGTCTCCTGATAACGCTGGAAGGACATATTAAGCTGACAGACTTTGGCCTCTCCAAGATCGGTCTAATGAACCTCACTACCAACCTCTATGAAACCTCCCTGGACAAGGACTGCAAGATGTTTCGTGACAAACAAGTCTTCGGCACCCCCGAGTACATTGCCCCCGAAGTTATCCTGCGTCAGGGATACGGTGAGACCCGCTCTTATATTATGTTCTGGCTGGGGGTTGTTTCTCTTCCTTTATATCTTCTCAACTGCGGAATAATTCAGCCACGAAATCGTGTGGCCCAGTGTAGCTGAAGAACAACCAAATCTTCGTATTTTTATCCGCCTAACTGTGACACGTAATGCAAGCCTTCCTCGGCTGGTGAAGTTGCGCTCTCGTGCTCTTAGCTTTCGTCAATATACAGGCAGCCACGGAGGGAGACCGATATTGATCCAAGCGTCTCTTTCCGGCCTGGCTTGCCTGACTTTTTGCTTGGTTACACTTGAGGTCTTGGTACTTTTAAAATCCGGCGTCGCCATCCGCAAACCCACTACGCTCTGTTTTGATTATTTATATTGACAATGTGAGGTTTTTCCAACGTGAAAAGTCCTCTGAATTGTGACAGAATCTTGGAATGAATGATTTCTTTCTTTTTATTTTTTAACTCCCCAGGACTACACAAGGAAGTTATATTGTATACATTTTTATTAATCATATCCAATTATTTTCTGGTTCGTTTAATTTTAATCTTTTTTTTCTTTATGTACTTTAATATTATATAGAATTATTAAACTAATAAATTAAACTAATAAATTAAACTTATTTTTATAAAACTTTTGAAATAATACGAGAAATGATTGCCTTTATTTAAATATTCCAATCGTTAGGTATAAAGTTTCAGAATATTTTATGTTCTATTGTCTTAAGCAACACGTTGATTTGTACTGTTTCTTTTACTTTATGGGTGCCTTGATTTAAAAATCGTTATTTGAAGTGTTGTTGAGAAGGTTACATATACTCATTTTATAATGAAATATACAAGATCACTGCATTTTCCCTGAGAATTAGACATAAACAGACTTGAATCTGCTGAATAGGAGTTGACAGAAATACAATGAAATTCCGATATCCGTGGACAAATTATCTGTAAACAAATTAATACAAAAGGTTTTCAAATGGTTTCTAATTTGATTTGCCATGTAGGCGCTGCTGTTTCAATTAAAGCTTAAATCTGTGAAGCGGGTGTTTTTCCATTTAGTTAATTGATATTGAAAATAGAAATCGTCTTGTTTAATTAAATAATGAACATGGTTTTCTCATTAAGTGCGATGAAGCAACACAACACCAGTAAGGTCACACTCTAAATTGAAAAATAAATAATTTCATAAACTGAAAAATATGGAAATTAAAATAAAGAATTCTGCGAAAAATTAATCCCTGAAAGTACAGCAAATTTAAATAGAAGCAAAAGATAATTCTACTAAGTTTACAGATTTTTTAAGCAGCAAAAAAATTATTTAAAATTTAAATGAAAGGAAACTGAAAACTCAGCGATTGATTCTAGGATCTGATCTGTTGAAAGACTTGTATATCTTTCTATGTGACTCTCTGATTAAGTCAATTATTGCAACGCATCTTTCTTCCTTTTGCCAACATAGGTAAGCCTGTGGACTGGTGGGCGCTGGGCATAATCTTGTACGAATTTTTGGTCGGGTGTGTTCCATTTTTCGGGGATACAACCGAGGAGTTGTTCACCCATGTTATCAGCGGTGAGTCATTTACCTACCATCTAATTTGAGAACTCATGGTTCACGCCTAACCCCGCCTTTCCTCACGACCTGTGCAGAGAACATCGAATGGCCCACCGAACAGGACTGCATAGTGCCCGAAGATGCCGTGGATCTGATCACACGCCTGCTTCAGCGGGACCCCTTCACCCGGCTGGGAACTGCAGGAGCCCAGGAGGTCAAGGAACACTTCCTCTTCCAGGGCATCGACTGGACCAACCTCCTGAGGCAGAAAGCGGCCTTCGTCCCGCAGCTGGAACACGACGAAGACACGAGCTACTTCGACCCGCGCACCGACCGCTACAACCACTCGGCTGGCGAGGCCGAATCCGAAGACTCGGGCGAGGAGGACACTCTGGCCGAGTCGACGACAACCCCGGTGGAAGCGTCGTCGAGTTCCGCAGTGCCGGCGGCGGCGGTCAGCGGGGACGAAGTCTTCCACTCGTTCACCTCCTGCTCGCCGCTCTTCTCCAAGGCGGCGGAACAACTCGACCAGCAGCAGTTTACCTGGGCCCAGAGCAGTTCGTCCCCAGCCGCTGAGGAGCCCGTCCCCGAAGCCAGGGAGAAGCCCGAGATGCTGCGTGGAGACAGCATCAAGTCGGAGCTGTCGGACAGCAGTCTGGACCTCTCCGCGCACGGCTCTCTGGTGCACAACTCGGAGGACAGCGACCCCGAGGCGAGTGATGCTGCCCGCGGCTGCCACACCAACAAGAGGCTCTCCGGCCCGCCCGTCACCAACCTCGCTCGCAGCAAGTCGGAGGCCTACCGGAAGGACCGCAGCGAGTCCAGCCCGGCCAGCATCCAGCCGGAACTCCTCCCACCGGCCACCGCCGCCGTCACCGTCCCCACCGCCGTTCCGCAGAGGTCGAACAGCATGCTGTGTCGGGTAGGGCCGCACCACCCGCTCCACCACCACCCGCCCGTCACCGCCGTCTCGCCGCTTGCCAGAGGAGTGGAGCACCACACCGTCGGCTCCGTGCAGAAGTCCGCCTCGGCCAACCAGCTCACCGTGCCCGCCCAGCCCAACTCGGCCGAGGTGTCCGCCGGCCAGGAGACGAGCACCGCGAGCCCCGCTGGCCGCCCGTCCATCGCTCGCGAGATCTCGCCGATCCGCTGCGAGCCGCTGCACATCAAGCCGCCCATCCTCATCCGTAAGGGCCTGCGCGGCTTCGGCTTCACGATCCGTGCGATCCGTGTGTACTACGGGGACTCGGAGGTGTACACCCTGCACCACCTCATCGTGGGCGTGGACATCGAGGGCCCCGCCTGCGCCGCCGGCCTCATGGAGGGCGATCTGGTGACCCACGTCAACGGCGAGGTAATATCCGGCCTTTACCACACGGACGTCGTCCACCTCATCCTCCAGGGCGGCTCCAAGCTGTCGCTGAGGGCCACGCCCATCAACAAGACCTTCATCCGGAGCGATGGTCGCTGGCGGCCGCCGGGCAAGCTGGCTCGACGTGGGAACCACCACCACCACCACAACCGGCACAGCTACCAGCAGGGGGGCACACCGCCGCCGCCCAGCGCGGTACAGCAGCAGGAGAACGTGTCGAGGAGGCGGCGCGGCAACTCCCAGTCCTACCAGCAGCACTTCTACAACTCGGGCTCGCCCACCTCCTCACCGGCCAACTCCGGACAGTATTATCAGCACAAGCAGCAGGCCATGCCCCCGCCCACTCAGCCCCACAGAAGGTGAGTTCTTCTCATTCCCCTCCTGTCTCTGTCTCTACACCATCCTCCTTCCCCTCCTTGTCTCTGTCTCTACACCATCCTCCTCCTTGTCTCTGTCTCTACACCATCCTCCTTCCCCTCCTTGTCTCTGTCTCTACACCATCCTCCTTCCCCTTCTTGTCTCTGTCTCTACACCGTCCTCCTTCCCCTCATTGTCTCTGTCTCTACACCGTCCTCCTTCCCCTTCTTGTCTCTGTCTCTACACCGTCCTCCTTCCCCTTCTTGTCTCTGTCTCTACACCGTCCTCCTCCTTGTCTCTGTCTCTACACCATCCTCCTTCACCTCCTTGTCTCTGTCTCTACACCATCCTCCTTCCCCTTCTTGTCTCTGTCTCTACACCGTCCTCCTTCCCCTCCTTGTCTCTGTCTCTACACCGTCCTCCTTCCCCTCATTGTCTCTGTCTCTACACCGTCCTCCTTCCCCTCATTGTCTCTGTCTCTACACCGTCCTCCTCCTTGTCTCTGTCTCTACACCATCCTCCTCCTTGTCTCTGTCTCTACACCATCCTCCTTCCCCTCCTTGTCTCT